>JAUYWG010000031.1:3806686-3822230 GCA_034779775.1 Enteromius afrohamiltoni
AGGGGAAACATTAGTATTCCGGGGAAGGTTCCCGCTGCTGGCGAGCGGAGAGGGCCACGGAGGTGCGGCTTGTGACAATAGGCATATCTTAGAGGTCAGTTATAAAATATTACTCATGGGTCAGCTACAAATACCATATTGGTCTTTGATGCGACGCCATTTCTTACATGGGAGTGGAAAACAGCAGTCACAAAAAACATTCCCATTCTTTTAATACATTATTATCTATAAAATGTATACTGTTACAGTATTCATTTATTTTTTTCTACAGAATAAACTACAATGCCACTAGATAAGATATTACTGGTGGACAGTAATGCTTTCATAACGTCACTAAATGCAAAAGTAAATTTTGAGCGAGGCTATAAACCAGGATGGAAGGAGTTCAATGTGTTATACGTGGCCAGAGGGTAGCGTATTTTTACTGCTGCTGTGCGCAGTTCGGTTTTCTGGAACAAACAGATCACATTCTACCATTCTGGAAAGTTCTGACTCTCCTTAAATAAAGGCTCTAATTTTACAATCAACAAACTGTCAACAAGTCACCTTTTAAAAATAAATGGTTTGAAATAATACTGAAAATCAATAGCCTACATGTAGCACGGCGCACGCGAGATAGTAGACGTAAAATCCTCTATAAAGACAAACTAGATGGAATGCTATTCAGATGCATTCTTTTTGATGTTATGTACAATAATTGTGTCTGGTTCGCAGACACTGTTGCTAGACAGGGACACCCGAGTGCGTAAAAATAGACCATCATATGCGTTATGTAACACGCAGCACGCGCGCACTACGACTTAACGCTTGTTTACAAGTTAGAACGGGCTGCATGACTCTGTGATCTTAATAACTGACATATGCGTTTTCACAATCCCACAAGTGGGTATTTTCACATTCTGACACAGTGTAATATGAGCATTGGGTCTGACTAAATTATTATTCTAAAAAAGCTACACATACGTCGCCATTGCACGGTTAAAAAACACTCGAATGTGAGTATATCCAGTGTGTTTGGAGTACACTGTAGGTTTATCCAAGTTCCAGATGATAACAAGTTAATGGTCGCTAGCGACAACATAATTTTTTTACAGCTAGCAAGACGCAAAGTCTCTGCAGCACTGAAGTGCGTAGGCTTTATACAGAAGATGTGTCATCCACACAGCGCTGTTTGTTTTGAGAGGAGGAGAGAACAGCTTGTGTAAAGGGGGATTTGCCTTTTCTACGTCACGGATTTGTCAAAGTACCGTCAATCTTTTTGCCTGGCCAATGAATCCAATGAGAAACTCCATTCGCTGGCTTGGCGTACACGCCTCTAAAAAGATCGCACCGCCTTATATGACTGTTTTTCTTTCACTGATCCAAGATGGGCTGTGTATAACGTCACATGTTGTTTGTTTTTAAGCTCAGTCATTCTGAGCGAGGAGTTGTTTCGCGGCGAACTAATAAAACATCGGATTTCTAAAGAGCGCGGAAATCTCCAATTCTCGGATATTTAAGTTTTTCATCTCTTTTCTACGGATGGATAAGAAGTTCTTTAAACTGAATAAATAAATTATTTTTAAACGCAAGTATGGCAAGTCCGCCACTTAAAGGGGGACCCGCGTTATCAAATGACAACAACGTTCATTCAAACAACATCAGAAAATGCGGATACCTCAAGAAGCAAAAGCACGGACATCGTCGCTATTTTGTTTTGAAGGATCAGAGTGACGGACTCCCTGTGCGGCTGGAGTACTATGAGAATGAAAAGAAATGGAAAAACAAGTCTGCTGCAAAAAGAGTCATATTCATCGACTCCTGCCTGAGCATAAACAAGCGCGCTGACGCGAAACACAGATATTTAATAGCACTCTATACCAAGGACGAGTATTTTGCTGTTGCTGCGGAGAATGAACAAGAGCAGGAGAGCTGGCACGCAGACTTAACCGATTTATTAAGTAAGGGAAAAGTGTGTGACAGCTCCGTTTCTAGTTCGGCATCATCTCTGGTGGGCTTCGAGGAGGGAAATTACGGTATGATTACACCAGTGAATGCCGCGTATAAAGAGGTATGGCAAGTAAATCTTAAAGCAAAGGGACTTGGGCAGAGCAGAAATATCACTGGAGTTTACAGACTGTGCTTATCAAGTCGAACAATTAGCTTTGTGAAACTTAACTCGGAGGTGGCATCTGTGACACTGCAGCTGATGAATATACGCAGATGTGGGCACTCTGATAGCTTTTTCTTTATTGAGGTGGGAAGATCTGCTTCTACTGGACCTGGAGAGCTGTGGATGCAAGCAGATGATTCTGTGGTGGCACAAAATATACATGAGACCATTTTAGAAGCGATGAAAGCGATGAAAGAGCTGTCTGAGTTCAGACCACGCAGCAAAAGCCAGTCATCAGGATCAAATCCCATCTCTGTGCCCACTAGGCGGAACCTAAACAATCTACCTCCTAGTCAGACGGGATTGGTGAGGAGGTCAAGGACGGACAGTACAGCAGCAACATCTCCTGTCCCCAAATTTTCCTCTTGCCGAATACGCACAGCAAGTGAAGGGGAGGGTACCATGACCAGGCCTGTCTCCATATCAATATCTGAGAATTGGAGCCCAACAACTGTTGGCCGGAACCACATGAGCAGATCTAACACAGTCTCTGTGGGCTGCCGGGCATCAGAACCATCACTGCTTCATCACAGCAGGTCCATGACTATGTCTCACTCGCCACCATCTGCTGTAAGTCCACTAAGTTTGTCCTCAATCAGTATGAATGGATCTATCTCATCCGCAGTACACAGGCCCTCAAGCTGCAATGATTCTGTTTCCGGGTCACCCAACGATACTGGCTTCCTCTCATGTGACGATTACAGTTCAAGCCCAGGGGATGTGAGGTACAACCTAGCAAACAGGAGTGACACTCCTTCCTCTCTCTCCAGTACACCACCCTCACGAGAAGCTAGTGAGCTTCATGGTTACATGGTGATGGACAGGCCAACCCAAAACAAGATGTGGCCAAGTAGCAGAGAAATGCTGGATGTGGAGACATACCGGAAGAGGACGTATTCTCTGACAACCCCACGGCAACAGGCAGCACACTCCCAGGTTTCCTCAGCATCGCTTGATGAATATATGCTTATGAGGGCTGCAAACAGCCACTCTGGACAGAGCACAAATTCTGCCTCTCCTAAGGTATCATACCCAGAAGATTATGGGGATATTGAGATTGGCTCTAACGGCAATGTGAGTGATGATGGCTACATGCCTATGACCCCAGGCATGGCACCTCAGGTTGGCAAAAATGATCACTACATGCCCATGAGTCCTATGTGTGTTTCAGCACCCAAGCAGATTGTTAACCCAAGGTTACATCCACAGCCCATAGGCAGTGGCTGCACTACTAACTCGCCCAGCAGTGGATCTCTAGAAGACAGCGGGTACATGAAGATGTGGTCTGGATCAAAATTTTCTCTTGAAAGCTCTGATGGGAGAGTGGTGAGTGGAGAATATATGAATTTGTCACCTGTTGACACATGCGTCTCGCCCACACCACCAGATTATTTGCTGGGTCAGTGTGAACCAACACAACGGTCCTCCCCATCCCTAAGTATTCGCTTTAACAAGCAACAGGCCCCTAAACTGGCAGAGGATGACCAGTATGTTTTGATGAGTCCCCAGAGCCAAACTCCAACAGAAGAGGCAAACAGGGTTTCTGCCCTGCCCCCTCTCAATCGGCCCGATGGCATAGCACACAGAGCAAGAGTCAACAGGCCCAATAGGTTATCTCTAGACACTCTGAGGATGCTTCCCAGCATGACAGAACATCCTCTACCCTGTGAGCCTAAAAGCCCTGGTGAGTACATAAACATAGACTTTGCTGCTGCTACACAGTACTCTTCTCCCTCTATGGTTTCTGTGGAAAGCCAAGGCTCATTGTCCAATATTAGACAGGGGTCCCCCCTCTCAGACTACATGAATCTCAACCAGAATTCACACTCTCCTAAACTGAGGAAAGCACTTATCAGTCCCCTGGATGGAATGCCAGAGCTGGCAGAATGCCCATGCCCACCTGATGAGAGGGCCTTTTTCCTCAATGAACAGAGTAACTCACCATGCCTATCTGGCACAGGTAAAGATAACTACACTGAGATGAGTTTCAACAGTGGTCAGATCTCACCTCCATTCCTGACTGAGAATGATGAGAGTGCTTCAGTCAGCACCACTAGCAGGGTTAAAATGCTTAATTTGTGTGACCAGGGGGTTTCAACTGGAATTGGTGCTTTCTTGTTGGCTGCCACCACTGTAGACCCAAATGGAGGAGCAAAGGTGATCCGAGCAGACCCTCAGGGCCGGAGGCGGCATAGCTCTGAGACCTTTTCATCCACCACCACAGTTGCACCTGTCTTTCCTTCCTTTGCACATAATGTTAAGCGCCACAGCTCTGCCTCAGTCGAGAACGTCTCCGTCCGAAGCAGCGAAGGCTCTGACGAGGAGTATGGGTCTCCCATGTGCCGAGAGACTTCAGCTGGTTATCAGAATGGACTTAACTACATTGCCTTAAACCTCATGGAGAAACAAGAGATGGGCAACTGTGAGCTTGTGGGCTTTAAGACTGGAGGTTGCTGCAAAGCAGGAATAAATGGATTACATACAACTCCATATGTGTGTCTGGGATTCAAAGAGACTGCAACCACTGTACAAGGTGAGTTTAGATGATGTGATGGGCTGTTTTGATTTGAAAAGATGGCTGAAATAAATAAAATAAAAATAAAATGCAATATTTAGCATTTAATTATAGACAAATATTTATTACTGTATAATTACTAATTATTAATTACTTCTACATAGGATCATCCAAGTCAACCTTAAAAATAAATACATTTTATATAGTATAATATTATATGAGCAGAAACATATTAGAGTGTTACTTGTGTTATAACTTTATGAAATGTATTTAAAATATTTTTTTTCCCCCAGTTGTCTTTAAAATTATCGAAATTATTCAAACATTTTACAAAAAGTAATTAAACAAAACATTAGGGCGGGAAGAGAGCCTTATGTAATTCAAAATATGTATTGAGGCTTACACCCCTGGCTATTTATGCAAGTATACTGGGCGGTTATGGCGATGATAACGTGTTTTTCATTCAGAGGAATTCCAGAGAAATTTGAAGCATGAGAAACGTAACTAGTTCAGTGGCCGCGCGCGGTAAACAACCCAATTGCGCAGGCACGATGACGCTGCAGGATAGAGAGGTGCACGCGCCTGTCTGTTTACCCCAAACTTGATCGACGCTAGGTTTTTATAGACTGAAGTATGTTAATGATTAACAACGTTTTAATGTGTGTAGGCTTGTGTGTAAGCTGTTCTTAGAGAACGGAGCATGCATTTAGGAGAGAAACGTTATTTTGAGGCTCACATGCGCAGTGTTCATTCTGTGAGATCATAGCCTGGTCGATGCTTTTCCTAGAAATTAATCACCATTTACTTTAGTGATGAAGGCAGATCTGTTATCATTTCACATTATATTCGGAATTTTGTTTTGCCCTGTTTACTGCAAAATAATGAAACATTTCCTATTATCAAGGACATAAGAAAGATATTTAAGGAAGTTAAGAAGGATTCCCATATCAAATATTCTTCACAGATGAAATATATTTCTTACAGAGGTGCATGTGCTAATTTGCCTACTTGAATCATATGTGGGCATGTGTGAGATCGAATTGCTGTCACAAGCTGGAACAATATGCTGTTCTTAAGTGCAGTGCCTGGGGCTTTTCCATGTGCACACTGTTTTTGCATAGCACACAGAAGACAGAGCATGCCATGTTCTGAGGCACGTACCTCACATCATCTGGTTCACCCATATTTCCATAATGCCTCAGTTGGAAGCAGTGTTGTGGCCTAAAATTATCCCCACTGGTTAAAAGACTGTTAAAGGCTGGTTGTTTTAAGTGCAGGCAGCCTGCAGTGTACACATCAGTTAGAAGGGTGATAATGCACAGCAGTTTAACTCTTTCTTGCCTGGAGTATTGAGCCTTGAGAATATGAGAGTGCAGAGAAGGAGGTGGGGGTGAGAGCTCATTTTGCATTTTGTGTCTGAAATGAAAAAGTGCAGAAGAGGAGGGCCTGATGGCCATGTGCTTCAATCAGGAAAAAAAAAAACAAGCCAGTTGATTGTTTGTGGTTCGTTGTCAGGTAACGAAGATGTGTCACGCTTGAAATGCCTGCCTGGTTAAAGGTTTCTGGGAAAGAAGAATACTCACTTGTTTTGGTTTCACCTTGAGCTTTAGTGTTATTCATGCTCTCTCCACTCATTACCAAGCTTCAGTTTCACTTAGTGTGTTGACAAGAGCTTGTTTTGCTGTGCTTTAATTTGAGGAGTGGCAGGGACTCTCAAACACAATGCTTTCACTTTTGTATTCGAATTCTGATGCATTTATATATGGGTTTCAAGTGCAGAAAAAATTTCAGACAGCTCAGGTGACAATTGTAATACTTAAAAATTGTTATCATAGTGGCAGAAAAAGAAACCTTATTTACAAACAGTGGTGGTCATGCTCTACCTCGTTGAATTCCTGAATTTTTATTCTCTGTTGGTTGGATTATCACTAAAACTTTATTTGAGCGTAGTGTAATGTTACTAAGAAGTGAAATTGGCTTGTAGTGAAACTGTCTTGGTAAATTGGCATCCCCAAAGAGATGGCACTCTGGGTGGTTTTCTATGTCACATTACTGTGACATTACTGCAGAAATACTTTCATGTAAATGGCTATGAATGGTAAAAGCTAGGCATTATTTTCACAGCAGCGGGAAAAGAACATGCATGGGGCTAGTTCATTCAGTTTATTTCTTAATGAAGACAAAACCAGAATATAGACATTAATCTGAATATGATGTGCATAGACATAAACATTTCAAATTTGAAAAAAACATAAAAATTAATGAATCAACAGGGTTTCTTTTAATTTCTTTTTATTCTTTTTAATCATTCTTGCCAAAAGTGTATTTTATCGCAATAATTTGTAACACATCTGTTAATGTTTATACATTGTTATACAACATATGTTGAAGTTAAAAAGAAAAGAGAAAACTTAAACGAAGAAGCTGTTTTGAGACATTTAGTAGAAGCTTTTATTTCTCTTTTGATCACTTAATCTTTCTTTTTCTCTGGAATCATATTTCTAGAGGTGTTTGTGTGCATTTGCATGTGTGGCAGATGGCTGACCAGAGAGGAGTGTGTGTGTTTGTGCACCTGCCGCTCTGCTCACCGCAGGTCTGTTATCAGGCATGGCAGCAGCACAGACAATACACTAATGACAGCACGCCATCTGCTTCTGCCCCAGGACAGTGGCTAGTGCTTGTCCCTTCAGCCTGAGAGGGGCAGGGGGTGGGGAAATGGAGAGCTAGAAAACCTGTGTGATAGACAGAGAGATAAGGATTAAAAGTGGTTTGCAGAGAGAAAAGAAATTAGGAGAGATGTTTAAATTTGGACAAACTTTTTTTTAATTAAAGTACATTTTTACCCAGATACTAAACCCAAAATGAAATGATTGTGTAAGAAACACTAATGCAGTCAAAATGCATCATCAGAGAAGTGCTATTTAAGCATTGTTTAAGTCCTCAGAAATTTTTGTCGAAAAATTTGTTGATTTAATATTTTCAGTTGCTTAAATTTCGATGCATCACTTTAAAGGATTGGTCACACAAAAATTTGCTGAAAATGTACTCACTTTATGTAGTGCTGGGCAGTACGACAAAAATAATTAAATATAATACGACAAAAAATTGACCAAATGATACTGTACTGATTTTTTTTCCTGTGTCAATCTGTGTCAAAACATGACATTTGTATTAAATTAGAATAGAAACATCGCCCACCAACATACCAACAGGCCAGTCAAGATATAGATGAGTTTGTTTCCTAATGGAAACAGATTTGGCTAAATTTAGCATTACATCATCAATGGATCCTCACAATCAGAGTCCAAACAGCTGATAAAAACATGACAATGATGCACAATTCCTGTCCATCATTTAATGTCAGTCATGACCTAAATACATTTTCAGCAAGGGTGAACTATTCCTTAAGGATTCAAATAGTTGGCTGAATGTTAATGTGTGTAAACAGTTTGCCAGTAACTTAAGCACGAGGACAGTGAGTGTGCATTTTCTGAGAACTTAGTTACTGTTCTACTACACTTTCAAAAACTAGGCTGTATCTCTCCCTATCCCTGTTTCTCTTTTTCTCTGTGTGTTATTTTTACTGTCATACATTTAGATATATTCAGGGTAAATTACAACTTCACAGCTTACACACCACAACATTGTAAACAGCAGTCAATTACCACAGAAAAAGCATTTCATTGGTTTACCATTAAAAATAATAAAAATGATAATATATATACAGTATATATGAAGCATGTTTTATAGTAATACAGAAGAAGCCTGGGCCTCATCACTATTCTTTTGACTGAACGAAACTATTTGCTCATTTCTTGTTATTTTAGGAGATGTGTTATATTAGTTCTCAAGACCTTGTAACTTTAATCTCTAACTTTTAAACAATCTTAGATTTAAGCAACAAAAATTGTTAACCCAAGCAGTTCTCTCAGATTCTCTACCTCTGCAGAGCTGGCTAAACTAGGCCGGGATGTTCCCGCCTGAGATAGCCATGTCAACACTGTCAGTGTTACCCACATTTAGCCAGGAGCAAGAGGAGATTACTCTTAGGGGAGAGTGGGGGATTAGACATTGTTCAGCGGCTTGTTTTGAGGCGGATGAAAGGAGCGTTGACTCAGACATAGACAGTCATTCATGCAGGTTCACAACAACTATGTCCTCAAGTAGATGTCACAACATTTTCGGGATGGTATTGCTCAGCCTCTTTAGCTTTTGCATCTCTGCCAATTATAGACCTAGATTTTAACTCATCACTGCGGAATGTTCTATAACCCTTGTTGTTCCACCGTTGTAGGTTCTGTTATAACTCCATCCAGTGATGCACTATCTATCAGAGACACTATGTCATGCATGCACTAAATTAGCATTGCGTGACTATTTCCCGATCCCAGGCATCACTCACTGCTGCCTAGAGCTTTCAGCATTACACACTGAATTATAGGCTGCAGACATGGTTGTTGGTAGCGTCATCACGCAAACCCTAAATCTCATCTGCTGAATAAAAAACAGGGAGGATAGTCATTTAATTTATCTGCTTGCATGCAAGCTTAAGCCTTTCGGTCTTGATTGGAAGTTATAGTAAGGCATCCTTTCTGCTCATTGGTTCATTGGAGGTAATACATTATTATACATTTACAGTTATATTCTGTGACATGTTACTAGTATTGTGCATGTAATAGGAGTGTTTTGCTGGGTAGGCAGACTCCTCATTCAGTTATGAATTTTGCTCAACTTCAATTCATGAGATGGAGTTTGAAGATGGTAGTTCTGAAAAAATCAACAGGTGATGATGTTTTTTGAAATGATGTGTTCTCTCTTCTCATTCATAAATTTGTTATATGAATAAATATAAAGGTGTTTGTGTAAAGTAGAGGAGTAATATGAGGCCTTACAAATGTCTCATTTTGTGAGAAGGCCTAGATGCAAGTCAAAAAGGGAACACAAGTTAAAAAGACTCAAGCCTTAACAAAATGACCCCAAGACCCTACTTAAAGTGAAATTGAAGAACGAAAAGGTGTGATGTCATGTCAAACTAAATGTGGCCAGCCCATTTTAATGGTGTTTTAGAGCAAACTTTCTGGAAAACTTTGCGTTGGCTGCTAAAAACATCTAAACATGGAACACTTTTTCAGGATAATTTCTTCACTCAATCTGTCGAAGTCAGACATGAGTAACACCTTGAAGAGCTGCTTTATAGTTTACAAATTGTGTTTATAGTTTAAATTAGAATCTTGTTTAAAAGCAGTTTGTATTGGCAAATAGTCCAAAAAACATCACTATGATCAGATGCATTGATGTTGTTTAGGCTGTGTTAGAGATTTACATACACATCACCAGCTTGGGCAGAGTTGAATGTTGTTGTTTTTTTCTAACTTAAATTTACCCGTAGGTGAGGAAAGAACAAAACGTTTTTTGGCTGTAACTGTTCTAAAGGTTTTTGTTTAGAGGGTTTAATTCATTTGAACGTAATAGTAAAAGACTGCTTTTGAATAACTTTTAAGTTGGTTTGTCTTCAGAGATTCTATACAGTGCAACTACATTGTTTCTCTCAATACAAATATAGCTTTAATGATGTCTTTTCTTGTTTTCTCCCTCTTACTTTCAGATTGAGCAGGAAGCAGGTGTTACTCCTGGTACTGAAGCAAAGTGGATGCTCAACAAGTAACTGGACTGGATTGATCTGGTCTGGACTATGCTGCTGTAAATGAACTGTGACCTTTACACCTCATCCTAAAGCTGAATATCAGTGATTATTCCAGTGAGGCTACCTTAAAGTGCAACTCCTGTTTTTACCATCTGCACCATTTTTCTGGAACTGCAAGGCTGCTGCTCTGTCCATAACAATGTACATGCCACTTTATGTTTGAACATTTATTATTGTTGTTGATGTGAGAACAATTTTTTGGGGGGTTGTTCAAATTCAAAAACAATGATATATAGTTTACCCTGAAACCTGTCATCTTTATTTACCTGAACTAAACAACTGCAAGGTTCTATTTGACCTGTCGTACGAATAGCTACATGTGGCTTTTTTTTAGTAATTTTAAATAATAATTCTCTATAAATAATAAATTCTCTTTCAGGAAAAGAGTAAAGTACGCAATTCAGAAGAGATAAATAATTCTGGATATTTTTTTCTTTAAAACTGAATGTTCTCCTATGACCAATCCAAAGCCTTACTCCATCTATCTGCAAAATTGTGACTACTTATTTGGACCTAAACAATCAAAAAATTATCAAGATATAAAGTATAAGATATTTATTATATTCATTCTATTTTTTTAAATACTTAGTTTATTCAATAATTACATAGTAAGTTGCTATATAAGAATCCACTTATGATATGCAGAGTTTCCTGCCACTCAATCAGAGGTGGTTATTGCACATAATATTTAATAAGTAAGTAGATATTATATTTATGACCAGATAAAGTCAGTCTTTCACTCTTATGTTTCCTCAAATTCCTCATTGTCACTTTCTCACCTTGCTACATAAAACATGGCCATTCCCTTTTTCTCTGCCTCAAGTCATATTTAACAGTTACATCATAGTAACCAGTGGATTAAGTTAAACATGTTTAAGACATCGGGCACGCACACAAATGTTGGCTGCAGAAATTCTGGCCCAAAAATGTCTACCCCAGGCTTGTTTAGAATAGAGTTAGTTTGAAGTAAATCAAACATGGATCAATATTAACACTCTGGAGTTGCATTATATATTATATTTAATTATTTAAACTATTTTGGAAACCAATAACATCCCACCAACCAAAGTAAGTTAAAGTAATTTATTAACAGAATTGATTAGATTCATTTTAATAATGAGCACTTTTTGTTTTCAGATTAGTGGATTCAGAATTTGGCAAGAATTTATTTTCATTTCCATGCATCAACTAGACAACAGTTTAGTGGTTGTCTGTCTTAATCCACTCACATTGGCTCTGTGTTGATATGTGGCAGTGATGTCTCATTCAACTAGATTGTAGCACATGACACATCTGAATGTAGAGCACAAAAACCACTTACATGAGAGAACTGATTAGTGGGGCAGAAAGACAATGATCACAACATTTTTAGCCACTGTCTGTTTTCTCTTGAATTTTGTGAACTAAATAAAAGTTGTGATGTGCTTAGCATTTTCATAACATTATAAATACTCTTCATCCAATGCAATATATTAGTGACTTATATTAAAATATTAAGCAAACTGCTAAGAAAATAAACAACAAATGCAAGATACTTAGAATTGCATTGGTGAAACATGTTTTGTTCATATCGTAATAAACCCCTCATCCAACAACACATGTATAGCACTGATATGGATGTGTTGATAGTATTTTTTTATGTTTAAAGCCCTGAAAATAAGTGACTCATGACTAAATAAGTAATTTATTGAGGTAATTGACATATTCTACTTGATTCTTGGGAAGGTCTTGCTTCTTAGGTAGCTTTCATTCACCCTTTCTATATGCAATACTTAACAAATCAGATTAGTTTACAAAATGGAACCAAATGTATAAATATTATGTTAATATATTTGTTAAAGATTTTACAGAGATATTGAATTTATGCTGTTTATACTTTTCTTTCTGCCAACTTTTAAAGCTTATTTTATTTTGCTTTTTGAAATGAAAAAAAAAAATATATATATACATATATATATATTCAACAGTGTTCTTGAAGATCTCGAGTATAAGTATAAAAAGAAATATATCTATCGTTTGTACGTATCAAAGGGTTAATATATTTTCAATATTTGCCAGGTTTAATTGAACAAGCTGTGTCTTCCATTGTACAAATGTCACATACTGTTCATTGTTATGCTGTTAAGAGATCATTTAAAATATCCTTGATGAAAATTGCTTCTGCTTTGTGTTGCGAAAGGTAGTTAAATGCAATAATACGAATAAAATCATTATTTATGGAAAACAACAGTTTTATTGTTCCTTATATCTTTTCTACAACAAATTTGAAATGTCAGTAATAAAAAAAACAAACAAAAAAAACAATGACGCACAAAGTATTACATAAACACCTACAATACTTGCCATAATTCTCACCTCGTTACTGACACTCTGTCCCTAAGCTTGAGGGCAATAGAGGAAGGAACACACAGTTCATTCATAAACAAGTGGACAGATTACTTCCTGTTGAATGAACAGGACAGAGGCAAATGTTTTCCTGTGTATATCATGATTTCCAGGCTGCCATTGACAGAGCAGGATTCTAATAAATCACAGTATTCCAAATCAGAGAGACTGTGAGGTCCATGCCTCCTTTTTTGTGTTATCGTCTACAGGAAGCAAATACTGTAGATTTCTAAGACATCCTTCCTACTTTCACTATAACGTATCTGGATCATTTCTGTTACAGCACCACTTTGAGCTCTGTAAGTGAAAATCCAAAAATAGTAATTTTATTATTATTTGATACATATGTGGAAGTATAAAAGGGAGTACTAGACTTTCAGGAAGCAATAGCTTGTTTATTTATGGCAGAAAAATGAACAGAGTTCAATTTAGCTAGACGAGAGTGTTAGTTAATCCTAAAGTCACTCTTTTTAACCATCTTTTGGAATTTTTGTATATTATTTACTCAATAAGACAGATTATCATGCAGATATACTGTACATTTGTATACGCACTATATACTAGATGTTTATGTAGGACCATTTCTAGACTTCTAGATATATGTTAAGACCGTTTCAGAAAACAAAAGATATGCTGACACTTGCATGCACAGGGGGAGATGAAACACCTGACAAACAAATGACCATGTATTTGTACTCACACAATGAAGTGCAAGGACAGCAGGACCTCTGTTAGATCACAGTGACTGGAGGGAAGAGGCAAGGGCACTGCGTTACGCAATAATCCATGTCAGTGTGCAGAGAACACACTGTGCTGGAACTGCAATTTCCCCTGCCTCTGTCCCAGGGCCTGTTTCTGAAATATTTGCAAAAGACCTCCCACAGAGACAAAATTAATATGAAACGAGTCAATTAAAGTCATGTAAATGTAGGTAGTATTGCTAAGAGACGACTCTGTTTAAATGGAAGCTTTGGCCAAAATAATCGGGCACGCATTTTGTGTTAAAAAGATTTCCCCGTTGAACCAGTTTAACACAAACAGCAGACAATTTTATCGTTCAACTCAGTCTTTCAGTTACTCATCAAAAAAACGGAAAAAGGCAGGGTTTGGGGAAAACGGTTTAAAAAATGCTGGTATAATTTTGACCATGTTGCTCTTTTATGTCACACCGAGCCCGGTCCCATGTAAATGCATATAAATACTATGCCATATAAAAAACTCATTGTATTTAGACATGCACATTGTACACAGTTTTCACATGCATATGATATAACATTTGTTGGGGTGCATATGAAACGCATTTACTCCACAACCCTGATCCTACCCACATAGCATACATGGTGGGGGAGGGGTTAGCATACTTTTTATACACACTTTCATTAGATCGGGTAGGAGCTACATATCTTTTTCATTTTCTTAATAAGTATTTTAGCAAATTTATTTAAGATAAAAAATTTTACTGCCCCAGATTTTTCTCTGGGGCAGTATACTAATAGTAGTTAATAGGAAATTATTTGGATTCCCCAGATGTCAAACAGGCCATCCCCTGTCTTTCCAGGACAAAAAAACAGTGGCGTATGGCAGATGTTGAACCACTCCAACTAAAATGCTGTGGGTGGGGAAAGCCCCCATGTCTGAATGAATTTATATTGTCCAGAAAATTGGGTAAAATTAGTTGTTGTTCATAATGGAAGAAATGGATAATTAAGAAGTGTAAAGAATACAATTATGTTTACATGCTTTTCCAACACATTTAAGTTCCCATAAATCCCCTATATTCTCAGATACGTAGTCTAGGTCCTACTTTACTTACATAATCAAGCTATTTGTTTGCATTCCAAACAACAGTTAACCCTAACTAAACAAAATCTTTTATAATCAACTCTCTGCCATACTGATATCAGAATATGGTTGAATGAGCACAGAATATAGCCTATACATAAGCACTAACACCTCGGCAATCAAAAGAGTAACCACTGCTTGTGAAGAACCCATTAGTAGTCATGGTGGCGAACATGCACACATCCATCCATTATGCAAACACACATTATTTCCAGACAACATGGCTTATTATACTCTCCCTACAGGGAAACTACTTTAGTTTCAGTATTCCATTCTCACATTCAGCTGACATGCAACACAGCACTGACATCTTAAACACTAAGATCCAATAACATGCAATATCAACTGAGTTAACAATAACTGACTGATTCACTTGAATAAATACATAAAACAACAGCAATATGACCATCACACAATGATTATAGTGTGTATACTACAACCAAAAGCTAAACAATAAGATTAATTATATTGTATTTACTTCAACTAATTGTATTGGAGTTGCAGTGCAAAGACAGTATGAATTACCTTTAGAATTTAATGTTATGGTTAACTTTTGTACAGCTAGAGATGAAAATAGGAAACTGTTGCTTGAAATTTTCAAGGGCATTTCTCATAGCCAGTTTTCTTTTAATAGTACAAGTAAATGTACGCTTCACTTGTGATGCTTTCACATAGTGCTTTTATAGAGCCATTACAGCAGGATGATTACACAAGTTTTGACACTAACAGAACAGAGGAAATGGGCGAGAACAGATAACAGTGTTTGACAGCATGTTAATTTAATTGCTGGTAATACCCTGACTTGTCCTAATGACTGCAGGACATTTAGGATTTTTAAAATGTATTTTGATGGGTCCATGTAATTGCTTCATCAAGCACCCATCCTTTTTTTTAGGGAATAGTTAAAATACAGTAGCCTACATGTGCTATGTAGTTTATTACTCAC
>JAUYWG010000031.1:3822315-3832407 GCA_034779775.1 Enteromius afrohamiltoni
ATGATGGCATTAAACAAACCAAAAAACGTAGCTCTGTAGGAGTCCCTTTGGACAGACACATGCATCGGATCATGTACACAAGTCGCTCACGTGCGCGTTGTCACGGACAGCAGCTGATGGTGTGTAACCTGATCTTTCCACCCCCTGCCTGCTTTATAAACAGACCTAAAACTATAACATTCCAAAGAAGGCAAGTAACGTGCTTTGAGGAATAATGAATGGGCTTAGTTCTAATCGCACACGAGGCCACAGACAGTAGAGAGTAATCGCGAGCTTGTAAACAAGTCCACGTGCTCGCTGCTGTTTCAAGGCTAGAGCCACGCCCCCTTCCTCAAAGTCTCTTAAAGCTTGTGTATCTGCAATCATTTGAAGCTTCCTGAAGTCTTCTGCATGGGCTAAATAATAATAAATAAATTTTCATTTCGGTCGTTTCGTTCGTTTATTTATTATCGAAAACATATTTCTGCAAACATATATGTAAATCTTTAAAATATGTCTGTAAAAATGTGCATTATTATTATTATTATTTATTTAAAAGTGAGAAATAGGTGATATCTTCTCACAAAATGAATAGTAGAGGTGAGGGACAGTTGTCAGACTGTTTATTCTAGTCAGTATTTTTCATGATGGGTCTCATGAAAGTCAAGTCATTGATGTAGTGGTGCATACTCTGAATGCTGGTCTTGGCTGTTAATAGTAATAATAATAAACAAAGTAAAACAAAATCATTTCCACATTTAAAATACCTGTTTTGATTTTTTTATTGTTGACATTTAACTTGCATCCCAGGGTGACTTTTTTTTTCTCCTTTGTGTACACAAGTTCTTTTACAAAACTGATGATTGATATATGTGTCACAATGAAGACGCAAGGAAATGTGCGGATCCATTTGCTAGCGTTTATTTACACACACAGAGTCAGAACAGGCAGAGTCGAGTCGAGGCACGGCGAACGTGAACATCAAAGGCTGAGACATGAAAAGAATCCAGAGTGCATGGCAACGATAAATCCAAGCAACGATACACAGGGAAACACGGAGAGATACGAATGGCTTGACAACGGGGAAAACACAGGTACAGCCAACATTGAAGAGCGAATTCACACACAGACAACCAGAACTTAAATACGCATAGAATTAGGTCAGTGGGTGGAGATAGAATCAACAACTATGGCAACATACAAGGGGGTGGAGACATGAGTTCATTTATAAGAACACAAAACACAGACACGGTTCATGGATGGATGGAGTGTCAACCAAAGCTGGACTGACACATCCAGCTGACCGTGACAATATGACACTTGCTGATTCAAAACTAATGAAGTGTTTAGCAGCTTTTCTTTATGCCATGTCTGCATGAATGGTACAATATTTGTTATCTACCCTATGCAAATTTGGTAAGCATGCAGAAAACATGTATGCTAACAATGTTTAACAATGGTAATTCAGATTTGATTGATCTTTTCATTATGTTCTATCCTGATGATTTCCTTTATGCACAAAGCTACTCAGCTGTGACCTATTTGTCTATGATATGAAAACTATTATTAAACTTAAAGAGGTCAGTATTGTCCTTATTTTCTTTTTACTTTTTTGTTTCTACATATTATTATGTAGGTAATTTTCCCTAACTAAAATAAAACTCTTTTTTTTGTTTTGTTTACATTTTCAATGGAAAGGCCAAGTGTGGGGCAATCAAGATACCTTTTATAATTTGTAAATTTTATTTTACTGTTAAGTTTGCAAAATTACAAAAAGGGGATTTTGGATGTTTTTCTGTTAAAAAACAATCAAATAAAAATAGGCTCATCATTTAGGCTGTTCTCAGTTTTGAAGTCTTTAAGTAGTTGTTCTTGTATTCATGGCCATGTTATATTAATTCCATCAAACAACTTTTAGATAGATTAGAATTAGATATAATTTTATAGAATTGTATTGATTTTTTTACTGCTCCGACAGTAAAAATACTATATCTATATCTGCTACATTGTTCATTTTGTGTAGAGTGGTAAAAAATACCCACACTGAAGCAATGAAATTGAAAAAAAAAGAAGCAGATTACACTCAGGTGATGCGATGTTTAAAATATATATAATAAAATAATACAAGAACTGGAGTGAGATTAAGTGCAACTAAAGTTTTGTGGCTTTGTCTCAATAAATGCATATCCCCTCATCTCATCTCATCTTTGTTTGGCCAAATTTTATATAAATATTTTTATGTGTGCATGGGTGGATGCATGAATATGTGCTCTGATAATACAAAATGGAATATAAAACTTCGTCTGAACTGATTGATCCTTAGTAAAAGTTCCTCCATCAAGCACTTTTAGACTTACAGGCAAGGTAAGGACTCTATTATAATAGAAAGTATAAAGTATATTACAGGAAAAAGTCTGCAATGAGAATGTAAGCTATATTTTGGTAGGTGTGTATTTGCAGTGTAATATGTTTTTACATGACCAATTCTGAATGTGAAAGATGTGAAAGAATGTACAGCCCACCATACATTTAAGCCCATTTTCCCCTGACTGAAAAGTGATCAATAAAAATGTTTTTTTTAGACATTTTTTGTCAATATTATCAAAAATATTTTTTTAAACTATGCTTGAAATATTATAAGTTATGCTATCTACATTACCTCGACATTATCTATAGAGCAAAGGGCAACAATTACTCATCAATACTGAGGTAAAAGCATTAAGTACTAAGCAATCTTTATCGCTTTCAAAGGTCTTTGTTTATTAATGTCAGTTAAAAATAGCTCAGGACATAAGAAAAACAGATTACTTTATCTGTAAATGCTTTTGACAAACACATCATGGTACACAGTGTTGAATTATTAGTAAAAAATACTTTTCAGAATTTATTCTGCAAGTCTTATATGTGCATTTTATTACCATGTTTTTAAGGCCTTTAGCTCACTGGAAACATAGTTCACAGAGTGCTTGTGGCACTGCTGTTCTTTCAAAGAAAGAAAGGTAACACAAACAACTGTGAGATCATTTGCGATGCCCTAGGGGGGCATTATATAATTCATGGCTGACATGTGATGTCATCATTCGCTTGTGCTGCAACATGGTTCTTGAAGTTGAGCAAAGTTGGCCGTTTCACCTTTAGCAATCCTAATCCCATTTCATAATCCTGTGTGCAGCCTTGCCTGCATGTGAGATTTATTGTATGTTTTATTGTATTTTTGAGTATTTGCATTGTGTCCTTATATTGTGCGATTGTGTCTGAAATGAGTGAAGGTAGTAACATACATTTTTAAAACCTCTATTATCCTTTTTACACCTGTGGTCATTTGGTCAAACTGAAAATCCTTAAATTCACTATAGTGTTCTTCTGGTCTCAAAATTGCAAAATAGTACATTTATTATTGGGCCCGCCCAGACTTCCCTTCAAGCTACATTCATTTTGTGAGCAAAGTTAGTCTGGCAATGCTGGTGGCTTCAGGTTCCGTCGCTCAGAATGAGTCATCGTCATTGGAATGAGTCGTCTGATTGGTTGTAGATTCGTCCAGAAGTACACAGAGGCATCTGATGGACGCAGGTTAAGCCCGCCTCCCAGAAGGCAGGTAGTAAGGTAGCTTGGCCAGACCAAGCTCCTATGAGAAGACCCAGAACCCTTCCTAGAGCTGAGAGTGACTATCGATTGAGAAGAGCCTTGGTGAGAGAGGTAAAGAAGAACCAAAAGAGCACTGCTCATCACCTGTCCAATACAGCCCCAACGGTGAAGCATGGTGGGGGCAGCATCATACTGTGGGGTTGTTTTTTAGCTGCAGGGACAGGATGACTGGTTGCAATCGAGGGAAAAATGAATGCAGCCAAGTACAGGGATATCCTGGATGAAAACCTTCTCCAGAGTGCTCAGGACCTTAGACTGGGCCGAAGGTTTACCTTACAACAAGACAATGACCCTGTGGCTTCATAACAACACCTTGACTGTTCCTGAATGGCCCTGAAATGGCTTTCCACCAACGTTTACCATCCAACCAGACAGAACTAAAGAGGATCTGCAAGGAGGAATGGTAGAGGATCCCCAAATCCAGGTGTGAAAAACTTTTCCAAAAAGATCTGTATCAAAAGTGTGCTTCTGCTAAATTCTGAGCAAAGGGTCTGAATACTTAGGACCATGTGATATTTCAGTTTTTTTAATAAATCTGCAAAAATGTCAACAATTCTGTGTCTTTCTGACACAGAACACTGATTTGATTGCCTGAGAGAAAGTTAGCGTATCCTTTGCCTTGGCAGTACAGCAAGCCAATAATGAGGAAATATATCTGGACAGATACTACAGCAACAAGCAAGCCTAAATCAGCACAACACAGAATTTCTATCAGTTTTTGCCATCTTGTTTTTCCCTATACATTATGTTTGTCCACCACAAGGACGAACAGCATTTTATTCCAGAGACCGGACTCACTTCACATGATTCCAGTTTTCCCCTGCTAAGCCTCACAGTCTTGAAAATGTAAAGGAAATGAAAAAGATTTCAGTCAACAGCATGGCCGACTTAAACTGAAGGGGTTTTCCAGACATTTGTTAATTAATGTTGATGTTGGTCTCTTGAGTAATCCATCATACTTGTTTATTACTGTTTGAGTGACACTGCAAATTACTGTCATCCTGATTTCAAACAAGCAACAATATATTAGCAGCATCCTTGTGGGTTTGTGTGAATATGATGAGCGAAGGTCTAAACTAACACATCATTACAGAGGTCAGGAAATGGTGGACATTTTCCTGAAAGGTACGAGAGATTCTCACTGCTGTTCTGCTTTGAACTAAACCCTGTCATCCATAATTTACACTCTTCTCTCCCCCCTCACCTCTCTCCTCTTCCCCTCTTGCCCTCCCCTCTTGTCTATCTGTCTATTCTGAGCCTGGAGAAAACCGGAACAAGACAGGGGAACACAGTGTACCAGGCGAGCACAGCGCGCGCACACGCTTGTTGTTCTGTGATGCTGGGGATTTTCCATCGACTTCTATTGTTTTTAGAATGAGATAATGGTATTAATATACCAATCTATCAAATCAAGTATTTTTGCTACATATTATGTTTTATTATTTAACCATGTTGGTCATTAGCTCCCACAATATGGGTGATATTAGATTTTATTATTCTAAACATTCACACAATTCTGACAAATCCTTATCCTCCCACGCGCATAACTATACTTATCCCTCACTTTTATTCATCCATGCATGTTCTCTCTTTCATTCTCTTCCTTGCTGATTTTTAGTGACGTTGCTTGGCAACAGATATAAACAAACCATCATAAATACATGCATGTGCTTCTATGAACACAATGAACGTATTAAAAGATTTAAAGGTGGTCACAAGAAAGAGAAAACACATAAGCAGATGTCTGTTATGTTATCATGACACTGTTTAGATCTTTAAACACACGAGCGAAGGTACTCTAAGGACTGATGTTTTTCACAATGTTCCACCCCGCCTTCAGGCGCAAGCAAAGACACAGGAGGCTTGAGAACATGTTTACTACCACCATTAATAAAACACTGAATTAAGGTCTGCCTGCAATGAATAAACTCTAAACTGAACTGTCTGTACCTTTTATGGCACACAGTGCATCTTTCGCAGCACAATCTTATTAAATTGTGCCACAATTCTCTGTGAGCAAATATTAACTAGAATGAAGTGTAATGGAAATGACAGCTCATCTGGAACGTAGAACACAAACACAAAAACTTCAACAAACTTCATTAAAGGATTTTTGGTTGTGCATGTGAAAAGACACTGAGGTGTCCTGGTATGATGTATATTTTTTTAATTGATGGATGGCACATGTGAGCTTACAAGCTGAGTTGAGTTTCCTGACCTCGTTTTCGGGATCCAGATTACCTACTTTAGTTCATGCATTGTAAGGAGACAGTAGCTCTTAATTAAGATTTGGCTAGTGTCTGTGTTGTGATCTTGCTCTCAAATTAGAAATCTTAGGCCTTTCTTCAACTTTAACAGATGGCTGGACAGAAGTGGGATAACTGTTATGTGTGGAAAGAGAGATATCACAAGTAGCTTCCTGCTTAAGCTTGTCTGTCCTCAAAAAGACGTAAATATGGACTTGTCCAAATATGCATAAAAATGAGAAGATACATGGATATAAGATCATGTAACACAAATTTGACCATTGGAAAATCCACTGTTTAGTTTTTGCAAATTCCTTCTAAGCTTAAAATCATGTGAGCGCTGCACACTGCAACTCAGCAGTTGACAAAGCACATTGAAGAGGTACATTTTTGGAACCAAGATATGAAACTTTGTAAACCATGGATTGCTGAAATGAAAATGGGACACCTTGAAAAAGTTAAGTAAAATTCATTTTAATATTGAATTTAAATTGTGCAGCTTCACCTCCTGAATGGAATCTCTGCCTTTGAATTTGTTTAACACAAGCATCTGACCCTAATTTGGGGGCAATTTGATTAAAGCTGTAGGAATGAGTTTTAAAAAAGTAAAATGGCAGAAAAATCAAAACAGGCTAAATTTAAGCCATAAGGTACATTGATGTCAGAATACCTAGGAATTTATCAACATCGTGATTGCAGTGTGATACCCTAGTTTTATACATTAAAAAAACAAGGAGGTCATGTTATTTAACTTGAATTAAGACAAAATATTACTTTGTTTAGTTCTGCTCCATCAAGAGTTAACATTTTTGAATGAATGGATGAACAAAGCACTATCCACAAATAAAGTAAGTTATAATTGTCACTACACTCCTGCTTAAACATTGACTGAACCTCCATATGTGCATTATTTGTGTAATTTTGGCCTGTGAGTATCCCTAGATAAAGGCAATACATCTGTTTGTCTGCCAGGTTTATATCCGAGAACGAATTTGCTACACACACCAGTCTATGTGTGCTAATGATGTGTCATGCACTAAGTACTTTTTGTGCTGAACAAGTTGTTTGAAAACACTCCCCAAAGCTTAAAAACAAGGACTTCCAGTTGTTATATGGACTGTGAAAACAGAAGTTTTAGAAAAGGATGATGCATTTAAACCCTAAACAATCAAGATAAAGGCCCATATTTTTCTAGCATTGTTGTTCCTTCTTTTTTCATTTCATAGTGTTGTTGATGATAACGTTTATGCAAATTAATTCCCAAATGCTATGCTGACCATGTTTCATTCAAATAAAACTGTAAGTGGACAGATTGTGTTTTTTTTGTTTTTTTTCCCTTGAAATGTTTTATTCATTTATTCAAAGACACTTTTATAGTTATTACCTGAAACTATTGTGATTTGCACTATGACTTGAAAAGATCTCTTTGAGGAACTATAACAAAAGACAACACTGAAGGGGTCGTTCAAGTTCCTACTGAGGTCAGAAAGTCAAAACAGACGTATGCCATATGACACAAAGACCAAAGGAAATGAAAGTCAAATCCCTAAAAAAGACCATCATCTCTTTGATTTCCTGACTGCTTAGAGCCTTAACCTGAGGGCATAAAAGGTAAAAGAGTGAAGACAAGTCAAATAAATTTGTACTGGTCCTTTTACAAAACACACTGTTTTTAAAACAGCTTTAAAGTTATACTATACTGTCTACAGTGCCTTAAAGGAATAATTGTAATGTACCCACCCTCAGGCTATGTAGATATAGATGAGTTTGTTTCTTCACAGGAACAGATTTTGAGAAATTTTACCTTACAACTACTTATTCCCAATGAATCCTCAGCACTGAAAACAGTAAAACAATCATGTATTTAAAATACATTTTATACATTGGTAGAATAAATTAAATACTTAGAATAAATTAAAAGATTTTATTGAAAAGTATACCATAATGTTAAATGTTGATGTTCAGAACACATATTAGCAAGATAATGTATGTTTTGTCATTTTTTTTCTTCTTTTTTTTCATTAGTACATTCATAACAGGACATGTGGGTATTTTAAAAAGTTGCTTTCTTAATAGTAAATAAACAAAAAATTAAACATAAAAGGTTTTTTAGTTCTATCTACTTTTATATTATGTAATTGTGGTAATATTTTATTATGGTGATATTACTCTGTAATACGATCTTTTATTATTTATTATAAAGTAAGATTTTTACTGATGTTTTAAAAATATATTGATATGGATACACTGAACAAATAGGAAGCAGGCTCAGTTATATTATTTGTGTTCAGCACAACAAAATTGTGTTTCTCTTTTAAACTTGAGTTTAAAAGTACTATTAAATTTTAAATAAAAACGTGCTAGTGTTGACATTATGAGAATGCATATCTTGAGCTGGTGTCTAATTCTTGTGTGCAAACACAAGTTCTTGGCTGGCTGGCATAAATTCTCATTGCTGGTAATGTTGCTTGGCCATCCTGTGCATGCATAGATTCTTGAAAGATTATTTGTCTTCAGGAAACTGCTGTTTGTTCAGTGAATAAGAAGTGGGGGGGGGGAGCCCTAGAGCTGATTATGTTCATTACAAATATTTTCCAATCTGCAAGCAAAGTACATCTTGAGATCTTGGAAGAATACTGAACCTTAAAGGGTAAATGCCAAAGGTGGAATAGATACATTTAAGCTAAACATACTTCAGTTGCTTCCTTTTGGCTTAGTCACCTTGAACTTTCACAAAGTGCACATGCAGCCTTAGCTCCTAAGCAACACATAAATTACTGAATTACTGAGTTACACTGATGACTGGCCGAACTACCCAGGTCCAAGCACCAAACCCTAAAAAGAGTGTACTTTCTTCAAGTCAAAGAACCATTTTCAGGGAGTATTTGGAAACTGTGCTAATACTGTTTCCTGCACATGATTTCTGTACCGTACAGTATAATTCTAATGCAGTATGAATTGCAAAGCAGTGCAAGCTTGGCTTGTGCATGAATCTAAGCTGCACCCTCTTTCCAGAAGTGGTGGGTAAACAACACAGATGTGACATACTGAATTTATTATTCCCTGAAGGCTTGAGATACTGAAGATTCCATGAGGTAATTATTTATAGAAAAAAAATGAGCCTCTGGTTTCTATTACTAAATATCAATCATGTATTGTAACTCGTCATTCTTCAGGATCAGGACCGTTCTTCAGGACCCCGGGTGTAGCAATGGCTGCTCACTGCTCCGGGTGTGTGTTCACGGTGTGAGTGTGTGTGCGTGGTTGATCACTTCTCACTGCTGTGTGTGTGCACTTGGATGAGTTAAATGCAAAGCACAAATTCCTAGTATGGGAAACCTGGCCACATGTCATGTCCTTTCCTTTCCTTTCATCATGGGAGAATGATTAATGTCTAAAATGCTTCTACTAAAGCAATCATAGAGTAAGTCAAAGGAAGAACAGTCCTATTGTATAGCTATTTGGGACTGACCTGATAAACTATGAAGCTGGCTAGTGCTTATAGACAACCAGTAACAAAGCTACATGGTTTTACTTCTGTTACTTTTCACATAGAAAGTAAAATAAAGTCATGCATTGTCGCAAAGAAAATATATTAAATATCTTTCAATATACGTTTACATTTGTACCATCAGACCAAAAGCTTTTATCAGTGTTTCACCACAAACCTATTAAACACTGTCCTGTTGTTGCATGCAGTAGTTCACCAAGGTGTATTATTATTTTTTTAACACTCCATTTCAGTTTTACATCATAAATGCACAAATCGTCAGTCTAGGTGGATCTATGTCATTTGTTAAATTGACAGAAAATGTAAAATAAATCATTTCAACCTATCTTCTTATTCAGCACAGTCTACATGGGGTCACCCATTAGCCCACCTGTCTCTTTCTCAGCTACTGTATCTGTAAACAAGCCTTTTATTCTTGACTGCTCACAAATGGCTGTTTGTACGTCTTATCCTGCAATTACTATGTTACCTCAGTTCAACCAAACCACATGTTGAAATTCAACTGTTTTTCCTGCATGTTTTCACTGTTAAAAAGCCTCTTAGTGTGAATTGGCCCATTTGAAAAGGAAACCAGGACAATGTGTTATAAAAGCATGATCATAAGCTGTTTGTTGGGTATTTTCAGTTTGAAAATGTCTAGGTTACGAACGTAACCCATGTTCCCTGAAGGAGGGAACGGAGACGTTACATATGGGAACTCGCCAGAGAGAC
>JAUYWG010000031.1:3848363-3860489 GCA_034779775.1 Enteromius afrohamiltoni
ACTGAGTTTGATTTAAAGCACTAAGGAAAAAAAATTGAGGTTGAAACGGTGCCTTTTTGGAGGGAAAAAAATATTTTTCTTAAACGCTTTGTTTTGTTCTAAATAAAAATGTCAAAATTATAAGATGTACTGTATTAAATGGGGTGGTTATAACCTAATGGTTAAGAATCTTAGCCTTTTTATGTCGCCCTATTAATTACATTGATGTTACTGTACTATTAGTTACTTAAGATGGAAATTATATGCAAAATAACGTGTAATTAAATTTGATTCTTAAAGAAGCATTCAGAATTTTAATTGAAGCTGTCAAAAGTGTTTTTCTCGTACATTAACTTGACTCATTACAGTCAGACAAATTGAGCTTCTGACAAGCTTGAAGTTCCATTTGAACAGCTTGTCAAGCACACTGAATTTATTGTGCAAGAGCTGTAGCTTTCTAATTGTTTGGAATGGGAGTTACTGTAATGCTTCCAGAGATCTAATTTCCAGAGCACTAATAGAATGATTGAGGCTTCACACGCAAACACATTCAACTGTGTGCCTAGGTATCGTAAAGATAGATTTGTGTTTGAGTAATATGGATATTACACTGGGTAATTGGTGTGAGTTTGTGAAGGTGTGTGAGTGACAAATCCATCCCTCATTGAAAATGAG
The DNA here is from genome assembly GCA_034779775.1 of Enteromius afrohamiltoni. Lineage (NCBI taxonomy): Eukaryota > Metazoa > Chordata > Actinopteri > Cypriniformes > Cyprinidae > Enteromius > Enteromius afrohamiltoni. The sequence goes on from JAUYWG010000031.1 coordinate 3,849,018, forward strand.
AGCATGATGCCCTTGCACTGAGTTATGAATTCCACATTTAGTGTGGGAAGGTGCTTTGGTTTCGTAAATTTATAATATATTATTTAGCCATAGAAAACATTGTTTTAAGTAAAACAGAGCTTTAAAGCGAAAATTTGTCATAGTATAATGACTGGATTCTGTACAATGAGTAGTTTGTGATAAGTTTACTGCTATACTCAAGCTCAAAGTTATGGATAACAATATTTTTTGTATCAGTCTCTTCTGGAATATAGATTCTAAGAGACAAGAAGAGACATTACCTCATCAGTTAACTGCTATTCTAAACAACTGCACTGGCAGAGTGTGGGTTTTTGAATAAATACAAAGTCTGAAAAGAAAACCCTGGTAAGAAAGTTTATGTGCAAATTCTTCATTGTCTCTTTGTGTCTTGTCATACATACATTGTAAGCTTTGAATATGAAATCACCTTGCCATGCAGTTCTATAGGGATAGTGGAGCACACTAACAAAGAAAAACAAAAACTTGTTACAAAGCAAGAATATTGGAAGCTAATATGAATCTGACTGAAGATTCCCATAGTGTCTACTAGCTGGTGCACCCAGTGTTAAAAGTTTCCTGTATGGAAAAGGTCAGAGAATGATAATAAGTCTTTATCAGCGTGCAGTAACTTCGACTGCTTTTTGGGCTTAGTCACTAATATTATTTAGGATAAGGCTTTGCAGAATTATTTTATTGAAAATCAGGGTTTTGTTAATTAATTAGCATTGATTTGTGTTTTGATGTCCATATTCTGTTTATCCAGAGAAAAGCATCTCATATTTTCTTACTGATGGCCAGTCTTTCGTTAAGCTTAGTCAGTTAGCAGCAGTAATTGGATGTTTGTACTAGGTAGAGAAGAGAGCATCCATTACCCTGGGGCTTCCTGGAAATAAATCAGTTGGAGACGGCTACATGTATTTGAAAGAAAAACATCCCCCCGACCCCACCCCTCTGAAAGCTAGAAAACTTGACTCAAAAATTGTGAATTTGCCTTGCAAACGAGTGTGCCTTCCCTCTAGTGACATGTTTAGAGCCAATGGTCTAGGATGTTTAGAGAAAATCCTGACAAAAGCAATTTGTCTTCAGATATGTAAGGTGGACAGTGTTATTGGCACGAGTCAATGCTGCTTATAATATGGAGTGACAAAGCATGTTTATTTTTATTTTTTAGCCAACCCTCCTTATCCAGCATTCTAATGTCTCCTGAATTATCTGTGCTTGGCCACTGAATAATGTGTATATCCAACTGGCTTAATTCACCTCAGCTTTCTGCCAAGAGTTGTCTTCATAAATATCATTTTATGCTGATGTCTGTATAGCTATTGGTCTTTTTCAGAGAAAATTTCATAATGATTGGTTGTTATTGAGATGAAGACAGTTATTATTGAAAGAAATGATGATGATGGTGATGATGAAAAATTATTGTTGTTGGTATAATAATGATGACTTCATAATAAACAAGGAAACAGAGCAGGAAACGCGTAGAAATGACTGATGGAAATTTCAGCGTAACATTACATTCTTATACATGAGTCATACTGTATAATTTGAGAGCCTGGTGAATTATAGCCTTGCTTTGTGTGTTTGCTCAGCTTGAATACTATTGTCGTTTTAATGCCATGATCTCAGCACACATACGGGCACCCGCTGTGGTATGAATGGAGTTTGCGGGTCTCAGATCCCCAGACTAACATCCTTTAAATGAGTGTGATAGTACTCATATTCAGATTCAGGCATTCAATCCGAGTATTTTTCTCTGTCTGTTTCCTGTCTCAGGAGAAGAGATGATAAATCCACATACTGAGGGATTATATGTTGTCTTTGACCTGCTTCTGAATGTTCGCTTTGAAGTGATGAAACGTTTTGAAAAGGGCTGTGGAGAGGAGAGAGGATTTACCTTGCACCTCTGTAAGGGCATGTTTTGATCTAAATGGCTTCATATGAAATCCTTGTTCACTAAGTTTTGTTTCTTTTAGAGGCACAGTGGTGTCCTTTTTCTTCCCGCTTTATCCTAAAGATCTATGTCTAAGTAGTGTAAACGGATGCATATGTTAAATGTATATGAAAGAAAAGGAAATGACATGTGGCCAGGAATGGTTTCCCATACTAGGAATTTGTGCTCTGCGTTTAACCCATCCAAGTGCACTCTCATAACAGTGGGGTTTGATCGAGGGTTTAACCTCAGTTGTGGTATTGAAGGTGGAGAGAGTGATGGGTACTCACTCCCCCACCTACAATCCCTGACATACCTGGGACATGACCTTTGGGTTACAGGTCAGACTCTCTTTTATAGATGCCATCTAAAAGCTTTTGGAGAGAAATTCCTACAATCTCTTATTTATTGTCTTTTTAATGTATCTGATAATGCCAAGTCAAACACATTAGACCCCCTTGCCTTATACTGTACATGGAACCTGTTTTTAATACATTTGATCAAATGCAATTGTTACTGTGAATAGAGAATGGGGATGCACCCCCAGTTGTTTTACTTCAGCATCAGTCAGTTTGGTTTCTATAACACAGATAAACTAGTAAGTCATTTTGAATCTATGGTTCCCTGCAGCTGAAATAAAGAAATTAATCTGACCCTGTCCATAGATATTGTGCACAGATAACATCCTTGGGTGTGCACTTTTTCTCCCCACACTGACTATATCCTTACACCAATTATGCATGAAATACACAACATGTTGTTGTTATAAAGGCTTATATTATTGTATTCTTTAATGCAATATACATGCTTTAAGGATAATTCGTTATTGAAAGGTGTTTAAAAATTTAGAGGTGATATAAATTCAGCAACCTTGCAAGTGGTAGCATGTTACAATAGGTGTCATAAATAGGGCAAAACTTGATGGATGGTAATGCATGTTTAAAGCATTTGCCAACTTGTAGCCATATGGCCTGTAGCAGACAAACACTGCATGCTGGAATGAGTAAAAGGAAAATGCTCTTAATTGCTACTTTAAAGTGCAACGCAGGTCTTAATTGTAGCTTGACTAATAGTTAATGACCAGAAAAAAAACAAATAATAGTGGAGCCAAATAAACAAAACCATTGTGTTCACAATAAGTATTTGGAGAAGGTGGAGTGTTTTCTCTGTGCATTCATTTAATCCCAAAGGTTCTGAACGTTTGCTATAACCATTTTAGTTTCAAATAGCCTTAGAGTGAACAGTTCTTGAACAGAACCTGTGCATTGAAGAGTTTCCATGGAAGGTTAAAGGTACTTCATGGAACAGGTATCAAATTGTGTTGGAAATAACGTTGTAAGGACAGATATTTGTAAAAAAATAAAATAAAATAAAATCATTGTAATTATTGCCACTTACACAGGTTTGTGTAAAGTCAATACAAATTAGGCACATGTTTCCCTCCTTCATGTGAAAGCATGTAGGCTTCGTCCTGTTTACATCTATTGTATGCATGAAATAAATTGTTCACTATATGTTTATTTAGTAATACTATGCATTTGTGACCCATTTTCTCATCTGATTTCTCATCACAACATCTATCCTCATGCTGCTGATTAGAGAGAATGAAGGAGATGAAGGGAAAAATGCGTTTTGCAAGCATGAACACATATGCCGTTGATTAGACAGCTCTAATGTGTCAAGCTTCAGGTCATTACATGCTCTGCGAGTATTTGTTTGTCAATTTATACAAATTTGACAGGTTCACACACTACCATATGGCTGTCCAGTGAGAGACAAAAAAAACAAAAACAAAGACTAACCTCCAAATTAAAAAGTAAATGGAGGTATTGGAAAATTCAAGTTTGTTTTTGACAAACCTATGGTGTTACATCATTTTTACTTTTTTCATGAACTGATTATGCTTTAAATGTTTGTCTACATAAACCAACTATGATTGTATGATTATTGTGATTCGTTTGGAGACACTTACACAGTCATTTCTGTTTTTCAGAAATCTTAGAGAAAGGTTAGAGGTTTAGATCAACACAAGGGTGAGTATAATGACAACATTTTCATTTTTGGGTTAACTATTCCTTAAAATAATTTTTTGAAAAAAATATTTTGAACATCTTTTGTTGATTTTGTTTTCATTTATATTGAAAATATATATATTTATCAGTGATAAATATCACTGAATCAGTCTAAATATGTCAATTTACACCAAAACTACTTTATATGGGTTAAATCACGTAAAAACATTGTGCAATACCACTTTTTGCAGTATGTTGTCATTTAGCCTACTATATGTGGTACTGTAACACCTATTTGTATTCAAGTCAAAAATCTTTTACATTTATGCCAATATAATTTTTTTATTGATTGAGTTCTATAGCATCTTTACATAGTGCATGAAATATAGTCTGTCTGACCTTCAATGTTGGTTTCAAGCAATAATTAATAGTTTCACAGTGTACAAGCTCGTGTGCAGCTGTTCAACCTGTTGATGTAAACGTATTATAGATTCTAACGTGATGATTTTGAGGGCTTATTTTCTTGACCAGCAACAATGTTATCTACGGTGCATCAGCTCAGCTTATATGAACAGTTTGCGAATCGGCCGGGTTGCTGTGATGGATCAATCACATCGCACGAGCTGACGCAAATGACCCTGCTCTCTTTCAAGAACTCTTTCAAAACGAACATGGCGGCAACTTAACGTTTGGCCAAAATGACTGTGGGTCCTTTCGCGAGAAAAGATCCCACCTTGTCGGACCGAGGAGGCGAGATTCGGCGTTTCGAAACGAGGAGTCCTTGCGCTTTTCACCAGAGCGAGCGGCCAGACACCACTGGTTTTTCCGCGTTGTAGCGGCTCTGCGCAAAAGGGGAGAGCGGAACCCATGACAGACGAGCAGGGAGAGACATGTTGCTACAGATAGCTGGGTTTTTCTCCGGAGAAGCACGGGGAGAAGGGACTCGACAATGAAAGCAGTAATCCCCCTGAACACAGCAACTGATCGTTAATCGCGGAGGTGAGCCAGGACCGCTCGTCAGCCATCGTTTAGTAGGAAAAACTCAAGGCAGACCTCCCGTCAATGACTATTGTGGCAGAAAAGCCCCCACGGTGGAGTCAGCCAGAGCTGCGCTTTCCCAAAATATGACCAGCGGTGCTTGGAAGTGTCGGCAGCGAGATGACGGCTTAAAAATTTGGTGTGCTCCCCGCGAGAACGAGAAGCCATTCACCGACTCCGAGAGGGCCCAGCGATGGCGATTGTCCTTAGCGTCCCTCTTATTTCTAACCGTTCTGCTTTCTGATCATCTGTGGTTCTGCGCCGAGGCCAAACTGACAAGGACCAGAGACAAGTTAGCTTCTGTGGACATGAGCGCGAACCACAGACCCGACCTCCCTTCAACACACAGCAGCCTCAGAAGAAATGAAGATGCTATTTTTGTAGTCAATTCTACCAAACCTTTGTGGCAACTAGAAACTTGCCACCCGGATGGTTTGTCTGAAAACTGCTTCACTTTTGTCGACGCTGACCACTTGTGCAGCGGCCTTTCGCAAACGGAGGGGACGCGGTGGATGAACATGAGCGATTTGTACCTTTCCTTTTGTAATTCGTACTCTCTTATGGATTTGCTTTATGGATCATTAAGTCCGGACAATTTGAACTGCAGCCTTGACGTGATCGCGGACGGCGAACTAAACAGGTGCAGTCTGTGCGTTCAGGCGTACCAGCGTTATGACCTGCACGCGCAGGAGAAATATGAGGAATTTGAGATGATGGCAGACAAATATGAGACGGATGTGTACTCAGTAAGGACGTGCATGGAAGAATGCAAGGTAGGGCTTTATGATCTGGATCTCTCGTTTTCGCTGAATAGAGTTGGCTCTTCGTTCTCTGTCGTCATGGTAACTGGTGACAGTAACGCGGTGATGTTTGGGGGGAAAAGTGCATTTCATATTGTACTCACCTCCCCACCCCCCCATTTCGCATCTGTTGGTGGTGCCAACTTTAAAGTCACCTCATTTCCGAGACAGTTGGAGGGTGAAAAATTAGACAGGCTTTTAAACTTTTGCTTTCCTGCTGTCTTAAATGATTGCTACCGCGATCAACGCAAAATCCTCTTGTCTTAAGGATGAAATTTTATGTTGCTGCTGATCCAAGGTTACTGTGTCAATGCAAAAAACGCCGCACAGCCGATCTTTCAACGTGCGTGCGTCACTCTATAGCGCGCAGGTGTGTCTCTCTGAACTGAATATAGAGATGCTCCGCCAGGTGTTCCTTCACGTCCACCACACTGAGTACATTTCAATAACGCTAATAGGGCAGCGGTGCTTTCTCAGCTAATTTCTCACAAGAGTATTTTCCCTCGCTCATTGGTCTTGTTTGCACAGCACTCTGCGCGCGCTGCAACAGGGTGCCCTCTTAACCGCCATAAACTTGACATTAAGGTTAATTTTCGAGCTCCCGCTGTCATCTTAAATGGATTGCTCCTGGGCGACGAAAAAATAGCACACAGTGTATAGTTCCTGTGTGCTGATAAGAAAGCGATATTGCCGTGTTCTTTACGCCAGTGTGTTGCTTTGCGTAATTAATGGTCAAACATTTACCGAGAGCTTGTAAGTTGTCGTTTAAATGAAGGAGGAACAGATAAGCTGGTGAATAAGTGGGTGGCGTGTTTTGCTTATTCACTGGTTCATTTGGCATAGGACTCGATCACGGACTCGCTGTCCGTGGTGCTGAAACAAGCTTTATTCTACAATGAAAGGGCAGGCCTTTTAATGCAGGGGACATGTTTAATTGTGAACCTGGACCTCATAACCAGACAGTCAAGTTTTTATTTTTAACTGAGGTATATACATTATCTAAAAGCTGAATAAATTAACTTTCCATTGATGTATGGTTTGTTAGAACAGGACAATATTTGTTTGAGATTGAACTATTTGAAAATCTGGAATCTGTGGGTGTGCAAAAAAAACAATATTGAGAAAATCACCTTTAAAGTTGTCCAAATTAAGTTACTTATCAAAAAGTAAGTTTTTATTTAAACATTTACAAAATATCTAGATATTTACTTAAAATCCTAATGATTTTTATAATAAACAAAATATCAATCCTTTTGATCCTGTATTGTTGGTTATTGATAAAAATATACCCATGCTTGTGACTGGTTTTGTGATCCAGCAAGGGTGACCAATATTCCATGAGCAATTTGTATTTTTCTACAGCATCATTGCCAGTGACAGTTATGGCACTGAACCTTTGCATCTGTGATGCACCTGCAATTCTAAAATCCACATCTATCTTTCTAACGTTGCCTTTTATAATGAGCTGTTTTGTTAACACAATTTAATAGACTGTCAGTGAGGCTGTGTGCTTATTTCAACCTGTTGATGAGTTACATTTATTTTCAGGACAATCCGCACCACCTGTGCGTTGTGTTTTCTTTGCCTTCGCCATATCTTAGCAAAGGGACAGCCAGGACTGCTATTCAAAAAACCTCCCATATGAATAATCTCTCTGCAACAGCCTCTACAGAACAATTATTTCTATTAAATACTTGCAAAGTATTGTTTGAGGATAGAAATTCTGGCCAGTAACCACAAATTAGTCTTTTGTGTTATTGTGAATGATAAGTCTATACTGTTTTGCTGCCTTGTTCTTCTGTGCAGGAAAACATAAGTGCTGGCACAATACGGCTGAAGATATTGTGTCATTACAGTGCATTTATATTCAATGCTTTTTATGGCTTTTTGAATGGAAAGAATGCATATAGTTGAACCACATTACCGTAGCCTGTTAAACTACCTGTGAGTGTGAAAGAAGGCCGTAATGCTGAGGGAGGTGGCAGGAGTCAGTCAGAGCCTCTGGCAAGCAGCTGCAAGGGATAGCCAGTCCCAGCTGTGATTAAGCAGCGAGAGATATAGAGACAGAAAGAAAGACAGAGAGAGACTGAGAGGATGGGTAATCACTGTGACACGCCGTCTCTGACAGCCGGATCAGCCTTTAGGTTGATTTAATTCGGCACCTTCCTTGCACTGCATTGGAGTGTGGAAGACACTGTTTCTTTTGTCTGCATGTATGGGTTTGTATTGTGTGTAAATGTGCTAAAGGTTCAGTTCAACTGCTATGAATAAACCAGACATTATAAATAGGTAACAAATAAATGAACGGAGGGAGGGGGTAGCGATTAGTGGAATAAACTAAAAGAAGATTTTACTCAATAGTTTGCTATTCTTAGCTACTGTATTGAGCTCTGCACTGTTGCAATGGTGTTACAGCTAGGCTGTTCCGTGACAAAGCAATCACAAATCACTGATAACATGGACCACATTTAGTGACTCAGAGACCAAAAGTGGACAGTACTTTTCTTCAAAGGTGGAATGCCTTTGATGTTCTTTTTTACACTACGTTGTGTTCTCTTATTTTAGGTGTTTAATTAATCATTAAAAATGCTGTAGAAGAACTTCAGGTTTTTGTTACTTGCCCTGACTTTTCCACTTGCTATGATTAGAAACAGTTTCATTCTAGCAGTGAAACCTGCTATTTATTGCTGTAGTGAAGTACATGCTGGCATCATTACATTTCAGTTGGAAATGTGGATGAAACATTTTTCTTAAAGGGTTAGTTCACCCCAAAATGAAAATGTTGTCATTAATGCTTGTAGCTTCGCTACAATATACTGATATATTACTGATATTTACTATGTTTCTGGACCTGGGATAATTTCAGTTCTGTTGCTGTCCATGGAGGGTCAGATGGCTGTCAATAAAACAATTCTTAATTTATGTTTTGAAGATGAACAAAGGTCTTACAGGTTTGGAATGACACGAAGGCACATAATTAATGACAGAATATTCATTTTTGGGTGAACTAACCCTTTAATGCTTAGCTTAAATCTTTGTGATTTTAACTCTTTGTCTCTTGGGCATTAAAGAGAGGCTTGTGGTGTGGAATTGATAGCTATTGGGATGATACCCTATTTACTAAGAATAGATAAGGACAAGTCCAGCATTTCTCTAAGAGCATAGATAGTTTTAGTACACTTGACAGTGTAAGATCCCTGCACGGATTTAGCACAATTGCTTGTTTATCTCTTTCAAAGTTGAAGGAACGTCATCATTCTGTCTGTTGCATTTTACTTTTATTTTCTCACACTCTTATTTTTCTCCACTCACTTTCTTTTGTGGAAAATGTAAGATAGGGTGAAGAATGTTTAAATCAAATGATGATAAGGTTTTTATTTTTAGGTCAAAATGTCCCTTTAATGGGATGCTTTGCTCATTTTACTCAACCAACTGTAAGTAGATCCAGGATTTGCTTTTCACTGAGCTTCACATGGAGTGGGTTTGGAAAATCTGAAATGCAAATTCACAAAACAGAAGCCCCTACATTGTTATCATGTTCATGAAGGGACGTTTTTTGTTCACGTTCCTACTTTTTATTCTAGAAAAAGCAGACAGCACTCCTCTGTGTCTCATTAAGGCTATCACTGCTCACTGTGTACCCTGTTTGAACAGGGTATTTATCAGAAGGCTATTTTCTTGATCCACATTCTGGCATAGAATACCTAAACTGATATAAAGGTTACAGAGGACAGAATTGGTTACAACTAAATTGTTCTCTGTGGATGATCACATTTGTCTGAATGTAAGTTTAGATATTTCATGTTGTTTACCACTTAGAGGCTGATTATTTGTACCAAATAATTTCTTTCTTGGAAAGAAAGATGATAATTGTTTATTGTTACAGGTAAGAAAACTTTATTTCTGAACCAGAATCACTGTAGTTTTGTTTTTGTGCTAGTCATTGCTAGTCAAATTGAACCCTTCAATAAACTTCATAGTATTTACTAATAATTAAATATTTTTGCTCACATTACCTAATAATCAGAATTTAATGCTAAATTAATGCAATTAATGTTAAAGTCACATTATTACATATTAATAATTTTAGGTATTTTAGACAATTACCACATGGATCATTTTTTACATTATTAAACAAAAATGCTTTGTTGTTTTAAATAGTTGGATTCTTGTTTTTAGGACCGGATTTTAATGAACAGAACTGATGAGAGTAGAAGTGAGTCATAAATAGAAATAGAAATGTTACTAGATCTTGCACATTTGTTGAAGAAAGAAAATAAAGAAAAGTGATTATGATTTTGTGTTTTCAATCTTTGAACTAACCACACAAATAGCAAGACACAGGATTCGGCAACTGCCCATTCATTTCCAGCTTTGCATAATCAGGCTCTTTTTTTAATCATCCTAATGGGTGGCATTTAGGTTATCAGGTTGGAGAGTCATCCTCCATTCTAAAGATACACCTCACCATGGTGTTTGCAGATGGCTGGGTAACCTTTTTCTCATGGTCAAGTGTTTTAATGAAGTAAAAATAGTGATATATTGATGTAATATTATGCAGTTATTATGGTTTATATTTACCCTATCAAGGCATTTATTTTTTATTTATATTTGTAAAAAGCAGCAGTCACACACAGCATTGAGCTCTTTGCATGTCATAGCTAGTGTACTGCATTCATAGAGATGCCATTCGGATCAACTCATAGGCTGGAGCTCAGACCCCCTCCCACTCCTCTTCATTGAAATGAAGCAGGGATTACAGTGATGGGTGGAGCTAAGAGGTTGAAGCTCTGGCTAGGGTCAGGTCTCCATGGCAGCATTAGAATGCTGAGTGTGTTTGCTTATTCATAAAAGCCTGCCGTGGGCTGCTGCAGCAGGCTTCCAGTGAGGGACACAACCACAACCAAGGTCAGTGTCCCAGATCTCCATTACATCACTGCCATTGCAAAAAATGCCCTGAAATAATGTGCCAGATCAATACACATATGTTTTTATATATGTCCACTAATGGAGACATTTTATGTATTTATTTATTTTGTATAATTCTTTAATAGACTTAGATAATTAATTTAGTGCTCCATGTTCTGTTGGTAAAGTGATTTCTTGATAGACACTGACTATAGCAGATACTTACATCTTGGGTTTGATGATGAAGGTCAGAACACCTCTGTATGGGCCAGAATGCCTTTGAGGATAGGTTGCCAAGGAGATCGTACAGCACCTTAATTAGTGTCAACGTAAGTTTGACGTCAATCAGCAATAAGAGTCTTGGAGACTTCATACAGATTCACCTTCTTTAATTCCCAAGGAGGGACTGTAATGTACCTCAGAGAGCCCAGACCTCCAACTTTTCATCTCAGGCTGTGGCTACTGCTTTAGAAGAAATGAAAACGTATAGACTAAACATTCTTTCATTATTAACAGTACTCACCCTCATTTTATTCCAAACCTTTATTGCTTTCTGTGTTCTGTAGAACACATAACAAGAAGTTTTGAAGAATGTTTCAGCAGTTTTGTCCATACAGTTAAAGTCAGTGGTTTTCAAAACAACACATAAGACTAACTTTGATGTTAGTAATTTTTCAAGCTGGACTCAGAGTCAGAAAACAGGCAGAAAATCAGGACAGGCGGCAAAAGTCGGTAACCAAAAATACAAGCGAAAATCAAA
>JAUYWG010000031.1:3860589-3881345 GCA_034779775.1 Enteromius afrohamiltoni
GGTGGAAACGTCAGTATTCGGGTGAAGGTTCCCGCTGCCGATGACCGGAGAGGGCCACAGAGGAGCGATCCGTGACACACATATATATATATTATATATATATACACAGTGTTGGGGAAAGTTACTTAAAGTTAAAAGTAGTGCATTACAATATTGCGTTACTCCCTAAAAAAAGCAACTAAATATGTTACTTTTTATGGAAAGTAATGCAGTACACTACTTTTGCATTACTTTTTAAATATGGGCAGAGCTTGAGTGTTTGTTTTTAATATAAGAAGCTCTATTTATAGCAAATGTAAAAGCTTTCACATAAGTGTAAATAATAAACCTCAGGCTGAAGAAAATTAAATTCACATCTGTACAGTAAATACTGGAGAAAGTTGAATTCTCTTCTGCAATAATTTTATAATTTTTTTTTATTTATTTATTTTTTTTAAAAAGGACATTTTTGCTTGTAAGTATGGTTGAACTGGATCATCAAAGGTCAGCAGCAAACAAACTGATTAATAAAATGAGATTAGATACATTTGTGTAATTTAATTATTTCAGGTTTGCGTCATATTCTGAGTTTATTTTAATTAATTTTGATGAATACTAAATCTGTTTTATGAGAGTGAGATGCACACTAATGCACATTCACATTTAGTCTAGAACTACACTGTACTCACACACCGTGCACAATGCCTCTGTATTTCTAAATTTCTCCCAACATGTCAGGAGTCAGGAGACTTGTCAGTCAATAAATAAGAAAACAAAGTAAATGGAGTTAAAAAGTAATGCATTAATTTACTAGTTACTTGGAAAAAGTAATATTATTATGTAACTTGCGTTACTTGTACTGTGTATTTCCACTGTGAGAGACAGAATCTAAAAGAAAAATCTGGAAATCACATTGTATGGTTTTTTAAAACAATTTATTTGGGAATTACTGTGTCAAATAAGTATTTGATCACTTGCTTATCAGACAGATTTCTGACCCTCAAATACCTGTTATTTTGCTTTTAAATGCTCCAGCTACACTCTGCTCATGATTTTAAATTAGTATGTTTAAGGTTGTTAGCTGTCATAAAGAAACCTGAGCACCCCACAATCAGCCAAAGTCAAAGTAGCAACATGGACAAAACCAAAGAGCTGTCAAAAGATACAAGAGACAAAATTATAGACCTTCACAAATCTGGAAAGAAAGTTGTGTGTGGAGCACTGACTGTTGTTAGACCCCCAAAAATAATGTTTGGGAATGTAAACTGCTATTTTCAACTAATACACTAACGCAAAAGAAGGAAATAACCGACTTAATACTTCAATTTTTTGTAGGTGAAAATACCAGTGGCCTAAGACTTTTGCACAGTACTGTATATATATTTTTTTTTACAAAATTAATGTTTACATGTGAGTATCAAATATATCAGACTTAAATTTAAAAGTATTAAGACATTATTGGGAGAAAAAGTGATAATAAGTAGTCTTCTATGTTATCTATTAGAACTTTAATAAAAAACATGGTATATATGTTTAAAATCAATTTTAGTACTTTTTTTCTTCAAAACATTTTACACAGATTTTATTAACAAATTTGTTCATATGTATGCTTAGTGAATGCAAGTTTGCTGTACATTTCCTGAACAAATTACACTGATGTGCTGTTTTGTAGAATATCATAGTACCAGTGACTTTACAACTGCAACAGCAGCCTCTATGTATCGCAGCTCTTTGGCGGCTTGACAACCTCCAACAGAGCTTCCGTTTCTTGGGTAATGATCGATTTCACACTTTCCATCCACTACACATTTTAAAGAGGTGACTCATAGAACCTCAACGCATGATCATTCATCTGGGGCTAAAACAAACGGGATGAGATATATTTAAGTCTACTTAACTATTACAGTGACTGCAATTTAATGGAAAGCTCAATATAGGTTTCCAGATCACGTGTTCTGTCTAGAGGCTAAGGAAAGGATGTGGAAGACTCCAGGTGTAGGTGTAAGGTGTAGACTCCTTATTTGTTCATATATTTATTTATTTACTTATTTATTTTTACATGCACTACACAAACAGGGTGATAGTTTGTTCCCAGGTCAATGCAACGTCTTTGAGGTTCCTTTAGAGCAAATTTGTGCCCATGTGCATTGTACCGGTCCTCAGAGGGCGTTAATGGAAAGCTTATCATTGAATGAAAAGATTAAAGAGTGCAAAGGAGAGATGAGAGAGAAAAGAGCAAGTACATGTGCTACAAATAGATAGATGGAGACCACAGACCTAAGGATTTAACCAGAAAGTGACCTTAGTCTGAGCTAGCACTACCAATTTTTAGGGAAAGGAATAGGTATTCCCTTAAAAGTACTGTTGCTTTTTTTTAGTTGAAAAGTGGTCACAGTGTTAGATTTGTGAAAGCCAACTGTATTTCACTCCCTAGAAAATGTGTTTTATTTGGTGCAGACAAGCTTTGAACGAAACAGCATGTATGGCGCCTGCTGGGTGAAGAGAACATGATTCACACTCCTTTCTCCATTGATCTCCTCACTGACAGACACCCGTAAAAGAGATGATGTCAAGCAGTCTGGGAAACTGTTGACCTTGTGCTAAACAAGTAGTTAATCAATAGTGTTTCCAGTGTATCGTGTAAAAAATTTTAAGAGTTAAGGGTAATACAATGGAGGTTTAGGAAGTGAAATGTCAGGGACTGAGGTTCTCTGCTTTACATGAAAAAAACTACATTTAAAGGGCAATTCACAACACATAGACAAGTCTGTTCGACCAGTGTGGTACCCCTGTCAGATGTTGGTTGGAGTTGGTTTGAGTTTGTTTTAATTTAAATTACAACAACCACAGCTTCACCAACAGCCCCTTTTGTTTAATTCACAGTCTTTTCATGTGAATAATGACACACAAATACATTAATAAAAGTAAATTTTGATTGTAAATATAGGATCATCCATTTTTTTCCAGTCAGTGACAGCTGGTCACCTGGTTGGTGTGGTGTGAACATAATTTTCATAATGTTCTAAAGACAACAGCCAACTTGCCCCAACTAGTCTGTTAGCGTTTGTCTGTGCAGTGTGAAAGAAAATGCATTAATGTACTTACACTGGAGCCCTAACAGACAAGATAGCCAGAAGGTTTAAATGTGAAGCTTATTTCAGTGAAGCATTTTCATTACATTTTTACTTTATTTTATTTTTAGTCTTTTCGAGGCTACCTTTCAGTGGATTTCATGTAATTAGTATATGAAGAGTCTTTTGCAAGTCAACAGCACTTTATGAATAGCTCCTTCCATGTCACTTCCTGCAACAATGTTTTGGATCCCAACAATTTTTAGAATACCATCATTTGTGTTTAACAGAAGAATTTTATTTTGAACTATCCCTCTAATATAGTTCTGGTATTAAAATGAACGTATTTGATTCAGCAATGCTAAAAATATTAGATACATTTATTTAGATGTTACCATACCATTTCAATATACATTAAAACAGTACAACAAATGTGATATTATACAGTAGTGGACTGTGTGTAGTGGAAGTGTGTAGTGCCTTAATGTGAAAATCTCCACTGTTTTGTTTGCAGTCGCTAAAATTCAAAAGACAAAAAAAAAAACCATTTAGTATAGAACTTACTATTTCCAACTTGTAGGATTACAAATTTATAAATGTTTAAAAACATTTTCCCACACAACAGTATAAATTGAAAGTGTCATTAACAGTAAGCTCACAGTGACTTTTGTAACATTTGTTTAAGTTTCCAGAGCTAATTGTAAGTGCAAATCCTTTCAAAGTTTAGCTATGCCTTTTGCTTTAAGGTTTCTATATCACCTATGCATCACTTGCATGCTAACTCAGATCAAGGCTGGGAAAGTTTCGTCCAAAGCCATTTGTCTTTGGCCATTTGTACTTATACTCCTCCTCTTTGAAAATGTATATAAACCACAAGATAAGTTAGACAATTCAGATTACTTTGAAGACTACAGCACGGACAGCATCTTCAGAATAAAGAGAATTTTGCTTCCAATCCAAAGTGTCTCACTGGTTTCTCTGAAAGAAGTTTCACAACAAACTTCAGTATAAATTATTGTGCTTTATAGTTTTTAAACAAATTGTTATTTACTTATTTTGTGTTTATTTATTTATTTATTTATTCACAAAAAAAAACAAAACAAAAATCTTTAATGCAGTACCGGCATGATTAGATTGCCAAGATTAGAAATGACACAATATAAATCACACTACCAGGAGGGGTCGCCTCTCATCTCGACAAATCCCATGAATGAATGGAAGCAGATTTGGTCTACCGCAGGGGTTGTCAATGTGTGGGGTGTGAGAGCATGTCATAGGATGTACAATAATAATGAATTATTGATGACTAATCAGTACAATGAATCAGTACATTATAACAGAAACAATACAATCAATAACACTTTAAACTGGTAAACTCACGGAATGCCCATTGATCTAGTGAGCCAATTCAAACAGTAACTTCAAAACAGTGCTAAAAATGCAGAGGATAGTCACTTGCGTCCAGATGTTATTACATTATTCTTTCAACATGTGTTTGGCATAGAAACAAGACTTTTATAATGAACACTTCCTGAAGGTGTTATAGATTATACGGCGGTATAAAACGCTTTATTTTAGGTTCTCTTAACTAGTTGCTTATTCAACACATTTTTAGTCACTTTTCGACATGAAGGGTCCTCCGCTGATTTCAGTTGTTTGGCTTAATGTAATAGTTTGCATGCAAATGTTAATTTTATTTGAGCACCGAACTCCACCTTTGATGGGTAGGCCGTAAACCTACCCACCTCTGAACAATATAAAACACACACACAGGCAAATGCAGTCACATTTGTGTGTATTATATCCACGCCATATTCCTCTATTCCTCACACACAGCAACCATTTGACCTCAACATATTTGCAATTTTTAAATAAATTATTGCGACTGTGCTTGTACCTGACTGTTATATTCTGCCTGTTTTACACAAAAAGTGTGTCCCACTTTATATCAGGTGGCCTTAACTACTATGTGCTTAAATTTAAAGTAATCCTTTGATACAATGCATTTATTGTGTACATACATGTTTTAATGCACGTATTGTAATTACAAAAGCTTGTTGAATTAGTGATGCCTAGGGTACCTTAACATCTTAACAGTCACAAGCATGGTGCTTGCTTCAGTTTCTGATACCTTCTGAGTGAGACAGACTGAAACCTGCAATGTACAAGTAGTTAATGAGACATTGAAATCTTTGACACTGCTCTACATACGGTACATTAGTAATGTTCTCTACTGCTACCGTTTGCATGTAGCTGAGTGCCAAAGCAACACACACTAGGCTTTGGAAAAGTGTGTCATTTATATTGCTAGAAGTGTGTTTAGATCCTGTTAGAAAGTCATTAACAAGTTTAATCAATCTTCTGTTATATTCAACAGATGTCGCTATGTTCTCAATAGCATGAGAGCAAGACAGGAACAGCTGCTTTGTGCAGTATCTAATCATCCCTGTAACTATTATATCTCTAAGCATGATATATACTGTAACTATATGATTAAGAAAGATAATAAAACTTATTAATAACAGTAAGCTGCTTTAGTGAGGCTGGCAGAAATGAAACTTACTGTATAGTTGCCTGAGCATCTAGCTTTAGGTAAGAGTTATCATTTGCTGTGTGTGTGTGTTTAATGAGCCCCAGAGAGTTCTTATTCATGAAAAACCTACAATAGTAAATCAACAGTAGCAGCCATTGACAGCTACCACAGAAGCTTTCCCTCTATAAAAGTCCAACTCTGCAGGTCCATATGAGTGGAGCTTATAATATGCTGGCAGCCTACCATCAGTCCCTGGCACCCCCTCAGTGGAGCGTATGCCACAGCAAAACAGTGCTGCGTACCCCCCTCTGGGTCAATGGGAAACACTGGCATATGGGCATATTCTGGTTTTCAGCCCTTTTTGTCCTACTGTGTATTATTGGTTGCTGAAACCTGGCATGGTCGATCAGCTAATCCATGACTGGCTGCTTCCCAGAGCATTCAATAAGTTCAGCCACCAGCTAGCCTGAGGGCATCAATGCTGCTCTCTGTTGTGGTCAAGTTAAATGTGAGCTCTGCCTTATGATCTTACAAGTCGAATCATCAACCATTCTTGAGAACACAGCAAGTTCTAAATTACCTCTTGTTTTTTTTTTCTTTTTGAAAAATATCAGAGCACACCACAATGTTCAAGTGAAGTGAGCTGAGCTTGCTTTATTGGTTTATTTTTGATCAAAGTTATTAGTTTATCAATCAGTAAAGTTCAGAAACTTCTGAAGGACTTCACATTCTCAGCTTTTCTTTGTAAAGTATATCTTCCAACATGCGTTCATTTGTAAAACTGATGTAAAATCGATGATTTAGTGGTTTCCTTTTTTATGTATTGCACAAGCTGTTCAGAACACTCAGTAGATTAAAGATCTTTAGAATTAAATTGGATCTTAACCAAGTGAGTTTTCCCTAGGGTATTTACATAAAACATTCCACTACAAAACATTAATGAAAATACTAGTACATAATACAGAATAAGGTCATTCTTTCTCCTTCTGCTATATTTTTCCTTATATGCTAGTAGATATTGACTGAAAAGAGGTTATCAGTTGCATCACTGTCCAGATATTGATTTGGAGAATTAAAAAGAAAAAGCTCTCTTTGAGTAAATGTTTTGCTCACAAGATCTCTTCATGCATTATATGAATTTTTGGTTGCACTTTAATTTAAGGTGTCCTTGTTACAGTGTAATTATACTAATTAGTATTTAAATTAACCTAATTTTCTTACTATATGATTAGGGTTTAGTGTAACTTTACTTGCATTTGCAATTATGCATAATTTATTGTTATTATAATAATAAGTATTTGTTACATGTAACAAGGACACCTTAAAAAAATCTCTTTCCTTCACACTATGTGGCAGTCAGCATAAAAAGCAAAGTTTCTGATAGTCAGTATGTAGAGTGTTGCGGACCCATCAAAATAAAGTGTTAGGAGATATTAAGCAGACAGTATATTAATGACCGCTAGTTGACATGTAGTAGCAAAGATACTTACTGTTACTCGAATACCTAAAGTGGACTATCGATATACAGTGTTACCAATAATAATAATTAAAATAATGCTGGCAACACGTGTTAGGGAACACATATTTAATATTAACTAAGACTTTTCCCTTAATAAACTCTTAATTTGCTGCGCATTAATCGTTAGTAAGGTAGTTAAGTGTAGGTATGGGCATTAATGTGTGCTTTAATAAACAGCTAATATTATATGCATGCAAATAATCAACTAGGTAATAGTGAGAACTGGTCCTTAAAAAGTTCTATGAAATAAATAATGTATCATTCCAACCTTTCTGTATAATAAAATTGAATGAAGGTGTATGCTTGTTCAGAAGAAAAAAAAAACTTCAATTCTTCAAAAGAATTCATGTGATTTGATTACTTATGATGCAGTCATTCTTAATCTTACCCATTCATCCCCTGACTATCATATCTTATTAATACTTCTGCAGTTTCAAACTGCAATAATTCCAACTTGAAACTTGATGCTGGTCATGTTGCATCATCACAGTGACATAGTGTTGGTGGCATATAAAGTCAGAAAAAAATTCTAACAGGCTTACACTGCTTTAAGTCAGATTGGTATGTGCAGCACCGCATGAAGTCTAACTCATCTTAATAAGAAAGTTAACACAAAAATGAAGTGTTGTGTCCATAATGTGGAAGTCAGTTCAGAGGGTAATTGTTTATCATATGGACGCCTGTGAAAATAAATGTACATAGCACCTTAATGATAAAATTAGATTCTGATGGCCATTTATTCACAGTGGAAGAGTGAGTTCTGTGATCCTATGAACCCAGGAATGCATTGCTCACGTGGCCAGTCACATGACTGTCTGCTGTAAATAAAATGTATTTTATTAATATTAAATGTATACTTATTATTGTGTTAAAGTTATAAGTGGTATATCAGTATATATTATATATAATTATACGCTATACAGTTATGTATATATCTGTTTATAATACACAATGTATTGCATGTAATGTACTGCATACCTGTTGCCGCCATAATAAAGACCTATTTTCTCTTTCTGCTCCCAGTCGCTGTGGTTGAGCAGTTATGAAGTAATGTTCTTTCAAATGCTTTCCAGCATTTCAGAAATGAATATGTATGCAAATTACACCAAAGTAAAACATTGTTCAAGCATATTACAAAAGGGTTTAAACACTAAATAGTGAATTGATTTCTTCCTGTAAACTCAGAGATGTGGATTTGTACTACAATTAAATTACCACATGACCTTAGTGTTTGTCAAAAAGCAGCAGGTAATTCGGTTGGAGATTTTTAGGGCGGTGGTAAGAGACAAACACAGACATTGTGGATTTGGATAGTAATCAAATCATTGACTAACCCCTAATGGTGAAAATCACTTACGTCCCCATGAGAAACAATTACCGTCCGAATAGGGCTAATGACTAGCAGTGACTGCTTAGTTACCAGCATTCTTCAAAATATCTTTTGCGTTCAACAGAAGAAAGCAACTTATAAACTTATAAAGGTTTTCCTTTTAATGTTCCTTTTAGACAGAGAGACAAAAAATTTGTTTGGCTCCTCCCGTAGAGAACCTGCTTTTTAATTGATTTTGAGGTAATGTTTGTGGTTTGGGTAAAACTGAATCAGGTGGATGATGATGTGATGCAGGTTAAATGCAGTACAAAAAATAATGTTTGCACATTGCACACAGCCTCTCTTAGTACTCGATCTCTTGGGGCTGCAGTGGTCTGTAATTTGCATTATCTTACCAGTATCTCACAAAATGCGGGATATTTCTGGTGTCATGATGCTGCCAAATTTGTTATTAACTGAGGAAGCAACAGGCTGAGAGAAATAATTGCACATTTCAGCTCTCATTGTCAAGTTACTTTCTGGCACTGGACTACAATTACTGTAGCCACACATCCGTACACACGCACACACTTATTGCCCTATTGCTTAATTTCCTGGACATTTGCGTCAATGCCTTAATGAAGCCTCCTGGACAAACTAAATGGGCCTCTACACCATGTTAAATCAGATATCTATTGTCACTACTCCAGAGTGCAAATCACTAACAGCTTCTCTGGAACAACAGAGGTCTGTGTTCAGTCAGGGAACTGTGAGAATGGTAAACAAAGACAAGAAAGTAAACCTGGGATTTTTCCGTATTATGCACAATATTTTAGCAATTCCTATAACTGCACTGGATATACTGTAGGCCTACTGTAGTTTGGGTGTAACATCACTCTGATTGTTGCAGTGTTTTTTACTTTCCAACAATACATTCTCCCATGCCAAAAAGTTTATCAGTCTTGAATTTTACACACAATGCAAAAAGTACCAACCTACAATTTAAAAGAGATGAATTTGATATTACCTTTTTTTCCCCCTCAGTATTGTTTGGATGTGTGCCTTATATTTGGCTTTTCCTGTCTGTTTCTTTCTATGCTATTAGGTGCTGCATTGACTCTTAGCTGGCACTGAAGGCATCATGTTCTACTTCCTTCTCATCTGTTCTGTGGTATGCTCTGGAGTAATTAATCTGAAATATAATTTTTCATCAAGAATTTTATAGTCAAATTTTTACTGAGCCCTGACAGCCTTTAAACGCTTAATGAATTAATAAATACATTTTTTTTTACAGTTTATTTTTAACCCTGGGTAAAAGGAATCCAGGGTTCTATTCAACTTTTACATTGCTCATAACCTACCCTGGGTTAGCAATTTATATGTATTCATAAAGCTGATTTTTCACATTCCTAAAGCCCAAGGTAACTTTCTTATTTACATATTTGTGGTATCAGTATAGTTAATTGGACGAAAGCAGCATGTAACGTATTTTATATTTACACAATTTTAGCAGAGTTCATCCTCATATACTGCCGATTGTACTGTCAAGTTGTTCAGAATGGACTTTTTGGATTATGAAGTTAAGAATAAAATGTTCTGTTCTCACTTCAGTATACTAACCATTTTCTCCTCACTTGACAGCTTCCCTGAACAATTCTGAAAAGACTGTTTATACAAATGCACATGGATTCTAGAGCTCTCAAAAGCATGTGAATGTGAGGCACACAATTGTTTGATGGATACTAAGCACATTCTAACACCGCATTTCACACTGTACAAGATTGGCATTGCAATACAGGGTTAACAAAGCAAGCAGTGCTAACCCTGTACTGGAGCAGTATTTTAAATTATAAGGAAAAAGTGGAGCAAAAGTGGGTTTAAAAGCAGGGTTTAAAACAATGATGGTGAAGTTAAGCACAGTGTGAAACCCCCTAGAGTAAACCAGTGAAAGTCAAAATTAATTAATCAAATTTTATGTTGTTTTATGTAAGAAAATATTGTCAGAAAAAAATAACTAAACAGTTTTAACTTATTTGAATGCAATATTCAATTATGCTATGAAATCTAATTAAGCGTGTAAAATTATACACCTGTGTTGATCTCAAATCCACCAGGGTTGCTTAATTACACAATAAATATCACAGACTTAGAATAGCTCATATTAATCCTACTTTTGTAGACTTTCAAGATGAACCTGTGGAATCTGATGACATCATAAAATCTCTTTTGCAACATAATGAATCCATTGAAATAGAATGAGAAAAACATTGCAAAACCTGGACAACTATAATGCTGTCCTATCAAAACTGAGAGGGCAATTTAGAAGAACTTATTTTCTGAAATGTTAGAAGCTGATCAGAAATCCCTTCAACACTTCACAGATAGAGAGTAGCCAGAATGAAGACACTTGAGCTTGAAGCCATTTGGAAGAATAAGAAAAAAAGAATGTTGTTGTCTGATCCTGATGTTAACCTCGTTGAAAGCAAAGTTCTATGTTTGCTCTAAACTAAGTATGGCCCAGTGCCCAGGTAACACCATTATAACAGAGTGTTTTGGACAAAGATGGAAACACAAGCACCTGCCATTGGGGTGGCAATGCCTCTGAGACTGGCATGCTCCTAGACTTCCAAAATATGTGAAATTTGCTTTTTCTCTCTTCCTCTAATGGTGAGCAGCTTATGTGAGAAAAGAGTTCAATACATTAATGTATATCCTGTACCATGTGCATGTGATACTGCCAAGCTTTAATATATGTTAAGAAGAGATCTTATCAGAAGACTTATCAGAGTAATGTTAGCTGTGCCTCTTGTCCCATGTACTCTCTGTACGTGCTTCTTGAAGGCATTTCTTTAAATACTTTGTTCTTCAAAGCTGTTGACTTTCCTTATGAGTTCATATTTTAGATTTCCTTATGAGTTCCTTTGAACACAAAACTACAGTCCAAAACCTTTCAAATTATATATAGTTTGTATCTTTTAGACAAAGATGTTATCGTTACACAATGTGCAATCACTAACATTTTTTAGGTGTGAAGAGACAAAAATAGTGGTTAAAAACATTTTTATAAATCATAAATTCATATATTCATGCTTTGAATTGTCTGAAAAGTACTGATATTAAAAGTTTATTGATTGTATTTAATTGCATGTTTTTTTTTTCACTCCCTTAAAAATTAAAATTTTCGTAAAATTACATTGAATACAATTAGGGTCAATTTGACCCTGTTCATACCGGTAGGTACCTGATTTTGAACAGTACATGAGGGTTTATTAAGTCCCCCTCTAAAAATAAACAAATAAATATTGTTTGTAATATACTCTGATAAGACGTCTTGTTTTATCATTTAGTACAGATTTATCATCAAACATTCTGTTTAAAATTATACATTTAAACAACTCTAACAGTTAATACAATATTTTCAAATCCATAATAATAATAGGCTATATAAATTAAAACATGGATGATTTTTTTTTTTTTTAATTTAGTGACTCAGAACAGTTCTGGAGATGAGTGTTTATGTCCTCCATAGACGGTAGACACTGACACAGTGAATGTCATAGGTTTGAGTTGTGTAGTAGACAAAACTATGACACTGAGACACACAGAATATGCAGGCCTGTTAGTGACATGCACTGATTGGCTGTCACAGTGTTTATTTCTGCTGTGTGATAGGCTATTATACATTAATTCATGTACATTAATTCATGAATTCATGTAATTGCTTTTGTTATTTATTCATAAACAATAATCGATAAAATAAAAAAAAAACATATATGAAACTTCAACAATTTCATGTATTAAAATATATATTTAGTCATAAGAAATATATTTATGCATGTCATGTACAACATATAGAATATTAAAATATACAGATTTTTTGTATTCTTTTGTTTCAATGAAGTTGCGTAATTATCTATATTCTGACATATATGGTCACATATACAGATTTTACTATAAAGATTTTACATGTTATAAACTCGTAATATCTTAATCTACCCAATCAATGTAGGTATTGGGAAATTACCTAAACCTCATTCACACCTCGTAATAGTAGGATTGATTCTGATTGGGTGTCAGAGATTTTAATCGCTCATCAGCTGGATATCATCCAACTATATTATTTTCTCTGTGCCTTGTAGCTGTGGTGTGAACTCTGCTATCTCTGATCTTATGTAACATATATGGGAGTATCACATTATATCACATATTATATTTTAGTATGTAAAGTGCAGACAGTCAAAATTAGCAACACAACAATCTTTTTTTTTTAGGTGTTTGGCTTCTGTTTTGCAGAAAAAGATTAAATCTGTGTATTTACATTAACATATGCATTTGCATATTACATTTTGTACAACAGTTAATTTCAGATTTGATTGTCTACCCAAACCTTTTTGTTTGCTGAACCCCTTGGACATAAAACATGTACTTGAGTTTATATCTTAATATTTGAACAACACTTTTGGATGTTCAAAACAGATTAACATAATGAAACTAGGTCACGGGGGAAGAAAAAAGAGCAAATGGGAAAATTACAACAAACAACATCAATACATGTAACACATAATAGGTAAACTTTTCCTTTAATGGAGAAGAAAATGCGTAACATGTTTGCTAGACCATAAGAATAATTGTAAACAACTTGTTGGTTCCCAATTAAGTGCCACAGAGTAGCTATATATTAAATACAGCCCACATAAAAAATAAATAAATAAATAAATAAATCTGAGAAATTCTAGATTTCTTGTTTTATTATTTAATACAGATTTATCATCAAACGTTCCATCTAAAAGTATATATTTAAAAAACTTGAACAGTTAACCCAATATTTTCAAATGCAAGTATAACAATTAATTTACAACAATCATTGTCAATTGTCAATTAAAACATGGATGAAAAATTATTTGGAAAACAATTTATTTAATTATTCTTTCTGCCCTATGTTTTTTGTATATGTATTGGCCAGAGCAGAAATAGTAAAAAGTGGTATGAGAGTTTATGTTGTTTGATTAGATTGATAGTGTTAGTGCGGTCAAGTGATTAATCATGATTAATTACAATCCAAATAAAAGTTTTTCTTTACATAATATATTTGTATGTACTGTGTATATTTATTAAGTATAAAATAAATACAAACACATGCATGCATATATTTAAAGTTTATATATGAATATATTTAGATATATCAAATATAAGAAAATAAATATATAAACACTGTCATGATTGAGTAGAGTAGGCATTCGGGTTCAAATGCAAATCTGATTTATTTAGCTTAGAGTCAAGGCAAACAGGGGTTGAGCACTGGCAAACGGAATCAGTGAAGGCATAGACAATAGAGAACACGATAAACAAAGCAATAGTCAAATACCGACAATCAGAGTCCTTGGGATGAGCCAGAGAGAATATCCAGAAATAGCCAAAGATCAGCAGCAAATAAATCCAAATGGCAAAACACACTAGAAACAAAGACACGAATGAAGGAGGAGAGGTCCAGGTATGAAAACAGACACAAAACCACAGAGTTCATGGAGAGCTGGAGTGCCATCATCAGTCTCTAGCTGGCAGCTCCAGCTGGGCGTGACAGATGCATGTAAATACTTTCAAAATATATACTGTATATGTGTGTTTTAATATAAACATAATAAATAAACACAGCATCAACACATGTAAAAAAAAAACAAAAAAAAAACATGTTTATTTCGGATGCAATTAATCGCGATCAATTGTTTGACAGCACTAGTATTTTTTTATTGTTTTAGAAATGTAAGCTTCTCAGTGAACTTTATTGAACTATTGTATAGTTTAAAAGCAATGTCACATTTAAAATCATGCTGACCATCTAAATATCATCACAGCTTTTCATTAGAGATTTGAACAGCTTGTGATATGACTAAAATAAATAATGTGCATTATAAGATGTAGAATTCAGTAGTCCAGTAGCATACACTGGGAATATGATGCGAGGCGGAAGAGGCACGCTCCTATCTGTCTTTCTGCTGTGCGCATGTGTGTGAAACGATCCATAATTGAATACAGCTGATATCTCACTATCATGACTCACCATCTTTTAATAGTGGCAGAGTTCTTTTTTTCAACCCTCACAACCAAAACACAAGAGCATTAAATGAAGAGGGAGATGCATTTCAGGCCCAATCTTTTACAAGTTGACTCTGATGTGTTGGCACAATAGAGCCTTGATCTGTCGGTTAAATGAATCTCATGTCACTTCCCTCAGAGTATTCACAGTTCAACCGCACATAAAGGGTTCAACATATGCTTTTGCCATCTCTTATTAAGCAACTCTCCTAAACACGGGAGCCCAGCAGTTCACTTTAACCATTTGTTATGCTGCAGCTTTAATGCAATGAATTATTAAATTGCACATTTATTACACAGCCTTCTGCTTAAGAAACCACTGCTGCAGAGAAAACCAGACTGTAGATATACTCCTCAATTCTTTATTTATTTTAATTATGCATATATTATGCATCTTTTCTCCTCTGTCTGCCATTATATCTAAAATGATTCTCTTCTTTTGCAATTTACCACCCTTTATACTAGTTTCCTTGGGGGCTATGTTCTGATTTTGTCTCTGCTTTTGCGTGACAGGCTGAAAAAAAGATGGGAGGGGAGAAAAAGTCTGTCAAATAAACGTGTAAAACAGAATTGAGAAGGAGCTGCTTTTGAAGAAGTGAATCTGTGGAAATAGGCTTAGATCTCAGGGTTGTCAGTCTATGGCAATGAGCCCCCTTTGATGTGGCAATGAGAAAGAGTCACGGATGTGTTTGTTCAGATGGAGATATCCCCTCTGTCTGTCTGTCTGTCTAACTGCATGCCTTTGTGCGGGAGTGCCACACCTGTTCATTGGATGATTCTAGAACAGCATGTGATATTAAGTACCATAGTACACTGGTCAAAAAAATAAAGGGAACACTAAAATAACACATACTAGATCTGAATTATTGAAACGTTCTTATTAAATACTTTGTTCTTTACATTATTTATTAACTCATAGAGGTCTGGTTTTGGAGTCACAACCAAAATTTAAGTAGAAAAACACACTACAGGCTGATCCAACTTTGATCTAATGTCCTTTAAACAACTCAAAAAGTCGTTCAGTAGTGTTTTTGGCCTTCACGTGCCTGTATGACCTCCCCACAATGCCTTGATGCCTTCTGATGAGGTGGCAGGTGGATTGAGCAAACATGATGTCTCAGATGTGCTCAATTGGATTCAGGTCTGGGGAAGAGACGGGCCAGTCCATAGCATCAATGACTTTGTCTTGCAGGAACTGCTGACACACTCCAGAAACGAGGTCTAGCATTGTCTTGCATTAAGAGGGCTGTGTGGCCCTCTAAAGAAATGCCACCCCACACCCTTACTGACCCACTACCAAACATACACATACACAAAATGTGTTTTAATTTCCAATTCTGTTCCAGAATTTGATTTGAATTGAGGAAACATCACACAGAATCCAATTAGAATTTTAGTCAAATTAAAATGAATAAAAAAATGAAAAGAAATTTATATAATTCTATTTTTAACTGGCGAAGCAAAATTCAAGACGTAAGAGGTGCGGATCGATGTGCAAGAGTCAAAACACCAGCAAAGAGGTATAACGTAAACAAGAGTGGTCCAGTAAACAAGCGAGGGTCAATCACAGTCCACAATACTGGTTTATTTACATCTAGCTACCACAATTCCTTGTGGGCAAGTAGTTTGCCTGGAACATTAAGTGAGTGGAACAAGTGGAACAAGTCTCGAGTGGTTGTTTTGAAGTCATGACTTACGGGTTCAAAAACCTGCCTGGAACGCAGCAATAGTGTGTGCGTGTGTGTAACTGAGTGCACATTAATCCAACCAGTGCAGTGGAATATGGGTATGTAGTCCAGTGTGACGTCTAACAGTCTGTGTGATGTGAGAGTGAGTATAGTAGAAAAGCAACCTCTGGTGGCAATTGGACAGAAGGACACAGACCACCAGACATACCACTGATCCATGGGTCACTCCATCTTCTTGCAGCCATAGACAAACTAATATAATACATACAACAATTTGTTTTCTAAAGCCTTTTTGAGAGCTCATTTGACTTTTCCTTTTTTGCTACTCATCCTTAATTTTTTTTAGATTTTTTTGTTTCCAAAGGCCTAATTGTGTTTTAACACATAACATAACATACAGAAGTTAACATACAGAAGTTACTTAAAAGCTTGAATGGAGTTGAATAATTATGACATACCCATGTTACAGAAGAACAATATTCTAAAATTCTGGTTATAACTCATAAACATTAAAGTTTATATTAAAATCATCATGTTTAATTTGCCATATATATTCATTTGTCCACATTACAGTTCAGGTAGGTCATCTGCCTGTCAGTTCAACATAGGATTCATTATTCTGGAGTGTGGCTAAATCAATTCAGCTCATGAACTGAAAGGAAACCAATTTCTGCATTTTGAATTTTTCACAACCTCTGTAAACTCTCACAGATTCCTAAAATAAAGTTTCTGGGAAATTCTCGAAGCAAGCTGTTTTATTCTTCTCTCTAGAAATCCTTCCCATCATGCAGCAATGCTTGCAAGACCCCATATCAACAATTAAGTGACCCTTTATGTCTAAATGCAATGCTTTTTCTCAGACCTTTATTAAATATTACAAGATGAATTACAACTTGATAAAATGACCTTTGCGGCCCACACCACTCTGTCCTCAGGTGCTGAGAAGAAACCACTCTGTAGAATGTCACATCCTGTTAGAGATTAATCGTTGTTTGCGGTAAAGTTTGTCACACATTTCTCAAGTAGTATTTTGTCTGACTTGGCCCAGACATGCTACGGTGCTGTGTGTGTGTTCTGTCACTTTATTAGGGGTAGCAGTGACTCAGGGGGTGAAGAAACGATTTGCAGCACCCCTGCCCTCCTCTTCTTTGTAATTAGTGAATGTGTTTGTGTGTGTACCTGACTCTGTCTTTGTGTATTCTTTGATTTATCTGGGGTTGTTGCCCTCCAAAAGGCATAATCAGTGTTGACTTTAGAGATCACTGAATCAGAAAATGAGGTGGCATATGTGAGAAGGTATTGGGGATGTTTGGACCGACCCCCTCTTTGTGATCTCATTTTCTTATTGTTTATTCAGGTATATCTACATGTGCTCACATGGCGATAAACAGTGAAGTTGCAGAGTATTTGGAAGTAGTTTTCATTGTAGCCTCAGGTTATTTAATTAAGGTTCCAAGAAGTTCAGTCTTAAAAGTTCCTTCCTAGCAAAGGTCTGAACAATCAAAGATCTTAAAATAACTTAAACTGCTTTGGGAGCTAAAGTGCTGTCTGACTACGATAAGAAAAAAAAAGTAATTACATTTTACAATTACAACGAAAAAAGTAGTGCATTTTCAAATACATTTTCAAACTGTCAAAGATGGGAAATGAGCTACTGCAATTACACAAGTTGCAATCTATATAAGAAATTAATTATTTTTATCACGTTAAAATTGTTTTGTTTTAATATAATTAATAATATAATTAATATTAATAATCATTTATTTAAAATGTTGTATAATGAAAAGCAAATACATAATTAATTTCAACAATTGTTATCCATGTGTTTTTAGTACGTTTAAATTAAATAGTTATCCCACCTAAAATGTACACTGAACTGAACTGAATTTAACCAATTTCCATAAACTGGATATATGTATTTGATGAAAAAAAATTATAAATAATATATATATATATATATATACATACACACATTCTTATTAAAACCTAAATAATTAATCTGCCATTCACCAAACACATTCTTGTTGTTTCAGTATGAAGATAACACAAAAGGGATTTGTAAAATTCATTTACCACAGGCCTTTTGCTATTATATACAGTACATAATTGGTTATTAGGGAATATTAACAAAAATATACAAGACAGAAAAATGAAAAATGAAAAACGTAATGCCTTTGGCTGTATAACTCAAGCAGCTTTGATAATCCATTAAAAAACACAAACACAAAGTAAGACATAAAATGAAAACATAGCAATTCAACATAGCAAAATAAAGAGTTATACTTTTCTAAAGCTGAAACAGAATAATGTTGATGTACCATGTTAAATGTTTTTAAACGTGTGTGTGTGTGTGTTGGTCTTTCACCATTTGAGTCTCCAGTTTAGTACAACTCACAGAGATCTGTGCACACAACATAATGAAAAAAGCTGTTGCTTCTGTCACTTGGAGTGCAAATACACTTAAAAATTACTGGTATTGTTTCGACCTCTAGGGGTTGATCATAACAGAAAAATTAAGAGAATTGAAAAAAGCAAAGTGATGGATAGAAAATTACTACCAGAGCAAAATCCATTTGTGCTGTTTTATTGATTTAGAAGGGATAAATCTTTAGGGGTAGACCAGGCCAAAATAACAAACAAAAACCTCTTGTAGTGTCTTTGTTTAAACCTCTATTTTCCCTGTAATTGGAGGAGGGAAAAAAAAAAAAATAAATACAACCAACTTTCCTAACTCTTTTTAAAACTTTTAATTCCAGGCACTTTAAGTGTGTCATGCTGTAGGCGTGTTCCGTGTTTATGTTTTGATATCTGTTCCATGTGCTTTTATGTTTGTTTTCATTCTGCTCCCCCATGTGCTCTGATCATTTGTAACCCCGCCTGCTCATTAGTTTGATTCTCTGCCAGCCGTGTCTACCAGGTGTCTTATGTTTTGTCTTTGATTAGTCTGTGCACTTAAACCATGCTCTGTCTAGTGTTCAATGTCAATTGCTAAAGTATGATTGTCGGGTTGGGTGTCTGCATTGTTCTTTGCATTTTTCGTTCAGCACTTTGGTAATTTTTTTTGTGTAATTAAATGTTCTCATTTATTTGAACTTCTGTCTCTGAGCTTGTTTGTCCGCTGAGGAAGCAAGAGCGCGACACCACCAGCAATTTGTGACAATGTGGAGTAAAATTGAGTCCCTGATAATAGCTGAAATAGCAGACTGGTTTGTCCTTATAGAATTAATTAATATGTCAGTTCCATTAAAATGTATTGCAACACTTTTTAGTTGCAGAATAAAAAAATCCTTAGAAAATCAGATTGCTATAGGGCCAAGCTAGTTCTTATTTTTAAGTGCATGTTTGTAGTCACTCTGACAGGCTGTGGCATTAATAAACCTGGTGATTGGGTTAAAACATTTCTCTAAAAGCCTACACCGTGCCATTGTTGTCACATAAGGCTTGCATTGTTATGTATGTATTTTTCTTTTCATAAGAATAAAATTGCATACGTTGAACTGATTCAGTATTTCCCGTAATATATGATTCCTGTTATAATATGATATAATATAATATAATAAGACCTGTAGTATACTGTATGCCACTGTGTCTTTTCAGTTTATGTTCAGTATCTCTCTTCAACCAGAACGCCTGGCACAGAATACTGTAGCCCTTCATACGAGGTCATTCTTTGGTCCTGGACTCCAGAAGTTCTTTGGTTTTAGCTCTAATAATTCCCTTGCTATAATAGCCAGAGACAGAGCAGGCTCTGTATGTGTAAAAGAGACTTATCTAATCTAACACGACGGCCTGTTTCCTGCCACCCCATCCCATAACTCAATCCAGCTCTAACACATCATCTCCTCTTTCTCTCTCCAGTGCTCACACACACAAACACGCTCCAACACACACAGCTGGGTCTGGAGCTTTTCACAGAAAGAACGTCTCTCAAAATAGAAGCTGCATGTCAATGCTAATAACCTGTGAATATTTCCTTAATATAATAGTGATATATTCAAAACTTTTAACATTACACTTTTAAATGCTAAAAAATGTTCCTACATTCAGACCCATAACAGACCCTGAATTTTTTCATAGTATAATTAAAGCTGTCTGAGCAGAAAATTTCATATTGCTGACATGTTAAGTATTTGTAAGCTCCCAGCATGCATTGCAGCATGAATTTAAGATGGTTTATGCAGCTTCTGTTAGTGTCACCTGGAACTACAAAAAATAAAACCTGTTTTTAAACAACTTTGCAAACGCCCATTTCATGCAATCATGCATTAATGTGCCTGTAAACTCTAATATCATAAACACATCTCTTGTAAGTGTCTTTGTTCTGTGTAAAGATGCACACACCTGTAATATTTTCTTATAAGGCATTTTAAGAAAATTTGCTTAAATATATTAATTAAACTAATGCCTAGTCCTGGATTAAGCTAAGCCCCATTTGTGAAACCGGGCCTATATGTACAAAAAACGTCTAGGTTACGAACGTAACCCATGTTCCCTGAAGGAGGGAACGGAGACGTTACATATGGGATCTCGCATGAGAGACCAATCGTCTTCGAATCTTTTGGAA
>JAUYWG010000031.1:3887141-3897179 GCA_034779775.1 Enteromius afrohamiltoni
AAAGATTCGAAGACGATTGGTCTCTCATGCGAGATCCCATATGTAACGTCGAAGTGATTCGACTGAAAGGGTAACTGTTAATTGTGTCACTAAATAAAAACTTGCTTAACAAGAAATTTGCTGTTTTGAAGATGATGTATTATCAAATAAATAAGGCATTTTACATTTCACAAGTTCCTCATTAATAACCGATTGTAAACATGTTTTGCGTACTTTCCGGGGAGCAGTCAGAGAACCCGGCTGATCCTGAGCCCTAGGGGATTAACCCCTAGGAGGCGAGGGATGGGTAGAGCTCTTTTGTTAGTAAAATATAATTTAGTGATGAAGAAATTCAAATCGACAAAGTAGTGTTATTTCATACAATTATTAGGATAGTGAACTTAATCTGAATGCTTCCCTAGATTTTTAATCTCAACAATTAAATGTTGAGTGTAATTATTACACTTTATTTTTTTAAGTAATGATGATGACGACCCAGGTGTGTTTCTGTGGTCAGTGCATTTTCTGGACTGTGTATGAGGATATGCTTTTGAAAATATTGTAATAAAATGAGAAGAATTGAAAAACAGTTTATAAATAAATTGAAGAATTTGGACGCCTTGGTATTCTGTAGTCTGAATCACCATGCAGACCGCTGAATGTTTTGTTAGAGGTTAGCAATGACTGTTATGTGTGATTCCAAGTAAAAGTTGCTGGATTTGAGAAACTATTTAAGGTCAGCAGGTCAACATGTTCCATGTGGTTACAGTATGTTCATGGAACACACATGGTACACAACGGTAAAATGTTTATTTTCAAAGTCACTTTAAAGAGGTCATAGAGGTCATGATTTCAGGTTTTTAACTTTACTTAGTCTGTAATGTGGCTGTTTGAGCATAAACTAAATCTGTTGCAGTTACATCGCTTAAACTTCAATGCAAAGGTAGAAATTGACTTGAAACAATTGAAACAATGGCTGGCAGTGGCTATAATTAACTACTTCTTTGGTTAGTGATAGGGGTGCGTGATAAGTCACATGCAGTATATGCAATATATTCATGGACATCTTGTCAGTAAAACCGGTTCTGTAATCAGCTGTAAATCTTCCTCACATGGCTGCTTCGCAAAACCACATTCATAATTTAACTTATTTTGTCTTCTGGGAAGCATGTTAGTATCTTCTGCAGCTTCTGAAGGGCAGTTCTTAACGAAAACAAATATAAGGCAAAATAAGAAAAATTTACAAATCTCTATTCTGTCCTCAGTGTGAAAAGATAGATCTTAAAGTCATTGCCATTTTTGCAACATCTATCTTTTTTTTTGTTATGTAGAAATAATCAGAGTAAAGATTTCCCTGAATATCTTCTTTTGAGTAACTTAACAGTGGTGAAATTTGGGGTATATTAGTACTTTAGCTCACTGATTTAAATAACATCAATAAATGCCTATATCATTTGTTATGCACTGTATATACTCCCCGATATCCTCTGAAATTTAAAGAGTATTTGTGTGTAGTCTAATATTTCTTTCCTCACTGCATGTTTGTATTTACACTGAGGTCTGTCACTAAGGGTATGTGTGCCCAGAGTGGCTCAAGGAGACAGGATTGTTCTTTCTAAATTACCGTTATAGATCCAGCAGCAGGAGTCTGTCTTGTTTGGCTGCCTCCCAGTTTCATCATCCTCTAGCATTTCTCTGTATTCCTTCCTGTCTGTTTCACATTGGGGGATAAACCTGCCGTCACTGAGGATATACTCCTGCAGGATGGAGATTTAATTAACGGGTCCTTGAAATCAGCCAAGACTGGAGATGCCCAAGCTGAAGCTATCAGATGCTTTGGAAGGAAATTCACACTGTGAATACCACTAACACCAGCAAAGACAAACTGTACACAAAGTATTATGCTCTAATATGCTTTTACTGGGGAAATCAAAAGGATCTGGCATTTATGCACACTCCAGAGAGCCTCTATTTCTTTCTCACAAATGAAATTCTTGTACAATGTTTAGGTTAATACCAAAAGGCTATGTCATGCCAAGGTTCATTCAATAGCCAGAACTACATAGTCTGTAGCTTCAGATATTCTTTATGATCAAATCATAGCATTGTATTTTTTATTACCTCAGCTGTCGACATGATGGCGATAAATTGCAGGCCTGCTACAACGTATCCACATCACTATGATCAGATGACTTTCTGAATTCTACATAAAGTTATTTTAAAATGGACGTATGATAAAATGGTTAGCAGTGTATTTACATTTACAGTATAAAGAGTCAAAAAAGAGTGATTTTGACACTGAACCACTATATATATCTTTCTTTTCCTGCTAAAGACAATGATTGTTCATGTACAATTATAATCAATTATAAAAATAAATATCGGTAGTCACTTATAGGATTTTAGATGTTTTCAAAAGTTTTTCACAATTACACTTGCAATAATTATGTTTGCAATAAGCACATACTTTGCTCTCAACACAAACCTAAAATAAATTATAAATAATTAGCGCAATTAATGATGATAAAGTTCGAAAGATGTACATTACCATTTGAAAATTCCATGCTTTTTAAAAAGGCTTTATCTGTTTGCTATTTGTAGTTAGAATTTATGATTTAATTTTTGGTTAACACTTTACAATAAGGTTTATTAGTTAACGTTAGTTAAACAAATTTGTAAACAAGAACTAAGAATGAACAATACTTCTACAGCATTTATTATTCTTAGTTAATGCTAATTTCAGCATTTGCTAATGCATTATTAAATCACAAGTTGTTTTTGTAAACATTAGTTAATGCTCTGTGAGCTAACATGAACTAACAATGATTGATTGTATTTTTATGAACATTAACAAAGATGAGTTGATACTGTAATAAATGCATTGAAAACAACAAAACAAAAATGTATGCCTGGATCTACACTGCACTATGCTGCTTAAAATTAAAGGGCCTCAAGATAGATATAGACTTTGCTAATCAAGTTTAAATGTTAAACGTACAGTAATTGCATTACTTAAGCTGTAAAAGACCATTATGCAAAGAAGTAGTAGTAAAAGTAGCTTAAAAAAATAACAATTAAATATCTGTTTGGTTATTTTCATAGACTGTTATAGTTCACAAACATTAAACTTCTGTCATTTATTCACCCTCAGGTTGTTCCAAACCTGTATGAATTTCCTCCCTCTGTTGAACACAAAAGAAGAATGGTGTTAAACAGTTGCTTGTAGCCCTTTACTTGCATAGTATTTTCATACTATGTCATGTTTTCTTTCAGTTACAACAGCTTTAGTCCTTTTTTTAACTGTAGACCTCATTAATTGTATGCACCTCTATTTTTAAGTGAAAAAGTCATTGTTTATGGATAATTTTAGCAATTTTCAGTCCTAAACCAATGACGTGCACTTAACGTTCTCCGAAACCACCTTAACGCATAAACCTGAGACAATGATCAATGAGTAACAATAATATACGCTTGATTGGCTATTGTCAGGTTTAACAGACAACAACATTTTTGTCCGGCGTCAGCTTCCTTAGCTTCTGTATGCGTTTCAAAAGGGCGGGGTGAGTGGGGGACTTAGTCGTTTTTTGAAATTTGAATCTTAACCGCTAGACGCTGCAAAAAATTACACACTGCACCTTTAAGAAGTACCTCATCATTAATGTGTGTTTTCCGAAACCTTCTTAGCTAAGTATACCTTCTGTAAGTCATACGTGCTTAAGGTTAATCTGGATCACTCTTAGCTGTACCTTATCGGTTCACACCGCTAGTGGCCACCAATACACAAAAAGCTTTTTTACTTTACTTTAAAATTTTAAACTGTCGCAGCTCCCACTGCTTCCTCTCTGGTGACTACCTGTTTGGCGACCATTTAAGTGGGAGCAAGTTGCAAAGTATTGTTTAGCTGTAAGCAGACTCTACCAAGCATTTCTTGGATTTATCCTGTTTTCTGCCATTGCCATTGCCTTGCCTTGTTTTTGTTTTGTCTGTTTCATTTGTTACTTTGCATTGCCCTCTTGGATTTTTGACCTCGGACTGTATTCTGTTTTATGAACATTTTGCTGCCTGCCCTGACCATTGCTTGGATACTGTTTACGATTCTGTTTTGCCCTTGGATATACCCATTTACTGTTGTTTGGACTTTTTTTTGCTGTTTCGACTACACAGTATTTTAATAAAGCTCGCATTTGTATCTTCTTTTGAGTCCAGCCTCTTGTTACAGTTAGCTTTTTTAACTACTGTCCTAAGGCACATCAGCTGGCGAACCATTTGTCAGAAAAGGCTTAAGAGTCTATATAAAGAAAGATGAGTTTACACAAACTTTATAGCTATGACAACGAGTACTTGTCTTAAATCAAAAACGGCGCTGTCCAGTTATTGTATGTCAACTACTTTATAAAAGTCCACTTTAGTCCACTGAATACCACGTCAGAAGAGACCATCTTGTTGGCCCAGATTTTTTTTTCTTTTTTTTTTTGGTTGGTTGGTTGGAGACCGTTGTGCGGAAACTAGCAAATAATAGATCGTTGTGGTGTTCCACCTCATCCAGTAGTGTGGGCGAGCTCTTTTTTCTGTCTTTTTTCTTCGACATAGTGAATAAGTAGTAGTGAAATAGTCTGTATGTCTCTCATGTTTGCGCTTTTATTACACAGATTACACAAATGAGCGATTTATGCCAATAATGTGATATGGCTGGTGGATAATCAGCATACATTGTGCAGAACATTAACACACCGTTGAGGCTGTAAGGGTGTGGGATTGATAAATACACGTATTTATGTACATTTATGTGCACGTACATATTTCAATGAGCCCCAATAAATGCAGTTTGTACTATTTCTAAAACGCTTCTTTATAAAGAAAATTGTTTTCTCAATACTTTACCTATACCGCTGTGAAGGGAAGGGCGCACAATCGATCATCGAGGCATCGATATCAACCTATTCAGCACCTCCAGCATGGACAGCACCTGCTAAGGTCACACTTAAGAAGGTTTACCTTAAGCAACATCCTAAAGTATAGTTCAGAGAACACACGTAGGAAATGTATAACTGTAGTCTTTGTAGCGCGCTAAGAGACAACGTTATCGGTGAATGCAGCCCAGATTTGTGAACAAATTCTTTAAGGCCACTTCTGTATTTAGTAGTCTGCAGCTATGAAGAACATAATAAAATTAAACCTCAATGAGTAGGTTCCACTCCAGATTTGCCATCAATAATGCCATGTTTAGCAACATGAGTCAGCCTATTCATAAATCCCCACTGAACCACAAATTATCTCAGGCTACATCATGGTCACACATTAAAAGTCTTTGAATTTCAGTAGAAAAGCCAGTAGTGACAATTTCCCAATACAGAAATGTTAGTTATATGATACATGTAATATAAATGAAATATATGACATAGATTGGCTTATATATATTATAGCGATATTACCATATTACCTGCAAATCGGTAATATTGACAAATATTTAAAAGCTTTAGGATAAAGGCATATAATAGATAATACATACAGTATGTTAATATGATTGATTTTTAATATGTTAGCAATATATATATTTAATTCATGTGTGAATCTATTTACATATGAATAAATATCGCTTAAAAATCTGAGGAACAAAGAGAAAGATATTGCTTGATTGGAGGGAGGTACACAGTAACTTTCATACAGGCATTTTTCATACAGACACAAAATTCTGTCATTCTTTCAGTATTATTCAATACTGCTGGTCAATTAACACAACACTAATACACATGCCACTGCTTGTCAGGAAAAGCAGAAAAGTCTATGCACAACAATTTTCTTTCTTCCCTCTTGGCAAACAGCGTGCACACTTCTGGTCCCCCTGGATGGGTGAAAAAGAATGAGACAAAGGTGGGAGGGTGGCAGCAAGTTTCAAGATGCACACCCAACTCCTTATTCCTAGAAGACTGCTTTCAAGAAAACAATGCGTGTGAGCATGCCTGGGACCCAAGGAGTGTAACACTCACACACTTACATACTCACGAGAGAGTGGGGGAGTCATCAGCTCTGCTTTTCAATCTAAATGCAAATGTGAAGAACAGGAACTCATAAGTAACAGGACAGAAGATAAAACAAAAGAGAAAAAGCACAAGATTAAGAAACACTTGTGTGTCATCAGGTGTGTTTTAGAGTATGTGAGTGTGCATAGTTCCTATGAGTTTATGTTGTGATCGATAGGAGACTTAGTTTTTCCATGGATGTGTGCCTGTCTGCACGTGGAATGTGGCTAATTCTTCTTTAATGAGCTGCTGATGTCATTAGTGTGAGGTGTATGCATCACTGCGTCCTCAATTGGCTGAAACCATAGTGATGAGGCAATCCACACGCACATAGCAGTCACGTCAGGCTGTGAAATAAAGATGCAGTTCTGTCAGAGCAGGAGTCATCCATGTGATGGTTAAGAATGCATTTTTTTGGTCAATTTGTAAGCTAGTCAAATGTGGGTGTCTTATAAAGGTTTAAAGGCTGTTTTTGTTCTCTTTGTGTGTTAATGAATGACTGGCTAAATTCATCCCAGTTAAAAAAAGGTTCAAAGGTTCAAACTGATGCGGCAAACCAGCAGAAAAAGAACCAATTATGAAGAAGACAGTGCATAAGAATCTGACCCTGCACCATATTTACAAATAAACCCTAAGTGACAGTTACAAAGCCACAGAAAGATTTGTTTACCTTTTATTGTAGGTATATAATGAGGATGTATATGATGCCCTCAGAAATCCAAATGCCCAGATGTCCTAAAATCTGTTCACTGGTTCTGAAACATTTCTTTGTAATACACCTTGAGCTTCTCTAATAAAACGAATATTTCAGGATTTCTCAAGTACTGTGCTTATTAAATAAATGTATCATGTGTTAAAAGCATTAGATAAAATAGAATACATTAAACACCTTACACGCGAAAAGGCTATGCATTTTTAAAATAAAACTTCAAAAGGAAGTAAATCTTTTGGTTTCTCCTGTTCCTTTTCTCACAAACACCTATTGCTTTTTCCTACACACATCTGATTAATAAAAGTGACCGATGCATAATGTAATCGTTTATATTTGGGTTTATGAATGTGCGTATATGTGTGTGTGCTGGAAAAATAGATGCTCTTTGGCAGATGGCTCATATTTCTCCACTCCAGTTGTGAATCTTGACCCACAGCTGAAACACATAAGCAGCTTCCAGATTAATAAACAAGCAGGCAAATAATTGGGACCAATTAAATATTGAAATGCAGCGGTTGTTTACAGAAAAATGACTGGAGCTACAAATTGGGACATTAAGCTCCAATATAAGACAGCATGTTATCTCATTTTACAGATTCATTTGGCAAGCATCAATCTTCTACTATGTCTTTTCATGTGATTATCTTGTTACAGCCACTTCAATTTGACTACGTATCATGACATTATGTGTCATATAATGTGTTATTTTTATGACAAAGAACTTATGTCTCATGGCTATCCCATATACGCCCATATATATATATATGTGTGTGTGTGTGTCACTGGGGTATATTTGTAGCAATAGCCCAAAATATATTGTATGTGTCAAAATTATTGATTATTCTTTTTTTTTTAAATCCTTAGGATAGTAAGTAAAGATCATGTTCCATGAAGGAATTTAGTTAATTTCTTAACAAAAATATTTTAAAACTTAATTTTGGATTAGTAATATGCATTGATAAGATCTTCACTGGGACAACTTTGAAGGTGATTTTCTGAGCATTTTTCTGAGTTGCTACCCTCAGATTCCAGATTTTCATATAGTTGTATATCGGTCAAATATTGCCCTATCCATCCAAATCATACATCAATGGGAAGCTTATATAT
Organism: Enteromius afrohamiltoni; assembly: GCA_034779775.1. Classification (NCBI taxonomy): domain Eukaryota; kingdom Metazoa; phylum Chordata; class Actinopteri; order Cypriniformes; family Cyprinidae; genus Enteromius; species Enteromius afrohamiltoni. Next base: position 3,894,960 of record JAUYWG010000031.1, read on the forward strand.
ATCCAGTTTCAGATCATGTATAAATCTCAATTTTGGAAATCTCAATGTTTTTTGTGTGTTTTTTTTTCTATATGTACATATAATAATTTTACTATGAGGATTTTATATGTGTTAAAAAATTTATATCTGCCCAGATTGGTCTATGTCGTATTATCTGTATTATTTGACTAAACCAAACCTCTGGTACATTCAGCCTCAAAAAACTTCATCATCAGTTGCCATAATCATATTGTTTTATAGCTATTGTGTAAAGGTTTTCCTGGTTATCATTGTCAAGTTAGATTGTATAAAAAAAAAAAACATTTTTGCAAGCAACACAAATCCTTAGTATGTTGTTACATTGCAGTAGATGATTTACCAATTCTGTTTTAAATATGTGAAGGTCTCCAGATGGACCTGTGATGATTTTAGCTTGACTTTAACTGTTTTAGTTCCTCAGCTTTGGGTTTTTGTTCATTTTGTTCACATGGAGAGATTTCAAGCAGCATTGGTATCCAATCCAATTACAGCCAGAAGGGTTGTCCATGTGGTAGACTGAGAGACATAAGACAGAGCATTAAGGCAGTATTTGGGTAATGCCTGCTGTCCTGTATACTGCTGCCTAATTGAAATTCATGAGGAAAACACCATGTGAATACCACCTCTCGAACGCTTTGTTTTCCTCGAGAACCAACTCAGCTGGGATCTGTGGGAACACATTTACAGTGCTTGAGACAAAATACTATCTCTAATAAATACTGAAATGCTATACTTTGCTTATTTGAGGTGTGCTTGATGCCGCACTAGTCTGAACGGCCTAAACTGAAAGAGCGCCATGATCAAAGCTAAGAGAAGCAGTTGCGATCACTGAAAGCGAATGCTTTTGAAATTCACAAATACATTTAAAAGTTCTACCTACACTGCTATTGTGTCCTTGAACAATATTTGTCAAAATCTAATTAGGATTCACATAATCAAGACATTATCAAACTGCTGAATATTCTGAAAACGTTTAGAGAAAGATACAGTCTTCATTGCTAACACTTCAAAGTCAAAACAAGGGGAAAAAAGGCTTTGATCTTTGGTATTTATTAAGGCCTAATTGAAGGAATTCTCTCTTAAACAACGCACACGATCTTTGAAGCTCGCTACCATTTAACAGTTCTTTAAATCTAGTCTTTAACCTTTATCTTTACATTTTTGGCTTGAAAATATATACACAGATCCAAGACTGACAGGTTGAGAGGAGGGAAATTTCACAACTTGCTTGTTTTTTTTTTGATTTGCAAACAGTCACTGTTAGAACTGTGGAAGGGTGCCAGTGTTTATCAGGGCTTCAGAGAAAAGTGAAGCTAGTGACATTTTGGCAACCCTTGAGCCTACAGTATGCAAGTGCAGGTTGCGAAAGGACACAAATTCATTCAAATTTACTATTTTGAGAACATAGCAAGAAGCTTAGCCTCGGAGCTGTAAATATTCAGCGAGACGAAGGTGTGTGTTATTGCCAGCCAATTTTTTGACAGCACCCAGGGCTGCAGTGTGAGTCAGCAGCGCAGATGTCTGCTGCTAGCATTGCTCACATCTGGAGAGCCAAGGACACACAACAAATGTCATCAACATGTTGCTTCATCTGGCTTCAAGGGGGCAGAAAAAACATCCTGATTAGTGGATCTAAACCAGCAGGGCCATGTCAGGGGTTGTTAGTCATGTCATGCCATCAACCAAAAACTATAAATACAATTAGCTCTAGAAAAAGGCTATTTTTTTTAAAGAGCAAGGCCTCAGTGGACAGGCATGAACAAGGTGAACAACAGTGCTATTATGTTCTTTTGACATTAAAAACAACAGTTTTACTGGCTCAAAAAGCTGTAAACATTAGCTCACTGCGAGAAGCATCTAATTTCATTTAGCAGTTTATAGAGTAACTCTGGATTATATTATGCAGCATTCATTCATTTCTGCACCAAACAGAATTACAATATAATATAATAACTGTGTTCAAACAGGTTGCATTATGCACACTATACACCTTTGTCTGCTATTCCCTTGTGACTATTTACTGTATTACCGAACAATACTTTTTAAATAGTATGCCTGTAACGCTCTGCACAGGGAGGAGGAGACTTGAGAGAGATTTAAAGTGTTTATTGGGTCTTTTGCATGCCAAAATGAGTGAATAAATGATTGAAACAGCACAGCCCACGGTGTTCACAGTCTCCCGGAAACTATCCGTCGTGTGAG
>JAUYWG010000031.1:3908088-3948352 GCA_034779775.1 Enteromius afrohamiltoni
GTAATGAATCTAAAATATATGAAAGTCTAATGTTTATCAGTACATTACAGAAAATAATGAACTTTATCATAATATGCAAATTTTTTGAAAAGGACCTGTAGTTCATTTATACTAGTTATAATCAAGTGTGGGAATCTTGGCCTTAAAAATTAGTTATTTAGAACTTCTTTCATCTTTCCTAATTACTTATGAGCTGACCATTTATTTCTGCTTATATTCAGCTTTAATTTGCATACGGTGTCACAGGGATGTCAGTGCCATGGGACCTAATTAATGAGACCACAGAAACGTCTTTATATTTAACACTTTTCTTTAATTCATGATGAAAAAGCCAAATGCTTTTTAAACCACGTACAAGCACTTTACACATTGAAGTCTTCAAACAGCTTTAAAAACCTGCTTTAATTTTTTGGCGTTTTATTTGCTGTTAGCGTCTTGTCTTGTCAAGTCAAGTCACTTTTATTTACATAGCGCTTTTAACAATACAGATTGTAGCAAAGCACTGAACATTATCAAATTGAACAACAGAATAATAGTAATGTATAATGACGAGATAAAATTGTATTTATCAAATGCAGAGACAGTCTCTGTAGTAAAGACGACGATAATCACTGAAAATCAGGTGTCCCCAACTAAGCAAGCCAGAGGCGACAGAGGCAAGGAACCAAAACCCCATCCATGAGAGAATGGGGAAAAAAAAACCTTGGGAGAACCAGGCTGAGTTGGGTCCAGTTCTCCTCTGGCCGGACAAACTTTCAAAAACCTTTTAGAACACCATGAAACAACAAAATGCCTTTTTAATGCAAGATTGAATAGTTAGACATAAGATTTTGTGAATATTTAGTTCACACAAATACCTTAGTGTAATAATTTTGGGGGAACACCAGCTAGCAAAATGTTTTGACAATATTAGCAAAAACTATAAGGAAATTATGAATTAACTAGTTAATAGTAACATTTTAAAACATGTTAGACTAACATCCAAATAAAATGTTTCATAAAAAAATGTCTCTTAAATAATGTATAACTTACATTTTTTCCCAACATTTTGGGCATCTTATTATAGACCAGATTATTTTATTTTAAATGTTTAAATCTTTGACAAAACCTGCCAAAACTCTAGTAATTTTTTCATAAACACACTCAGACAGGAATACTGTATCATACAATGTTCAAGAAATTTCCAAATAAAACCCTTCTGTGTGTTTTTGCATACACCCAAGGGTTCAAAGCAGACATCAACCAGGAGCCAGAGTGCTGTGATGTGCGGTGGGACCAGAAGTCTAACAACCGCTCCCGCAGCACTTTAAAAAGAACTCACCCTTCCTGCCAGCACACATCCGTGACCTCCTCGGGGGCTCCGCGGCTTGGGCAGGGCCGGCTGAAACTTTGCTTGCTGGTCCTAGTTCTACTCCACACTGTGGCTACCATGACGGCCAATCAGAACTCTACCTGCCTGACCGCCATCTTTCCACTGGACGACAACGCCCCAAGAGAAGAGTGATTGGATGAAACTGGGATGGACAACTCTAGCTTATCCGCATGCTCCAACACATGTCGCTTTGGGCTTGTCAGTAAAGAAGCCCAGCACTCAGAGAGAAGCTGAGTGTAACGGCTCTAAGTGAGGCTAACAGTCTGAACCAGAGAACACTTAACCACACTTGTCATCAGCACCTTGTGGGGTTTGGGGAAAACAGCGAATGAGACACAGGACAAAAGATAAGCATAATATGAAGAGTCAGAACATGCCCCCACAGAGACTTCTCACTCTCTTCTGGAACACACATTGTGACACACCCATACACACACACACACGTTGGTTTTTGTGATTTATGGGGACTCTCCATAGGCGTAATGGTTTTTATATTGTACAAAGTGTATGTGGTATTGTCCTACACTGACCCTACACCTACTCCTTACAGGAAAATGTGTGCATTTTTAGACTTTCAAAAAAACACCATTTAGTATGTTTTTTAAGCCTTTTGAATTACGGGGACACTGAAAATGTCCACATAAAACACCTACATATTGTAATACCTATGTCATACCCATGTCATTATACACATTTGTGTCCTCATAAACCACATAAACCCGTACACACACACACAAAATGTCATTTCACTTTGCACTAGGAGATTATCTAACTTTTCCCTTTTAGTTTCAGATGTTATTTTCACTTCAAGATGGTTTTGACTTCTGTTCAGTAGTTTCAGAGCAACCTGGATGGTGACTTGAGTGTCCATGGTCCTGTCAAATCCTCTCGTTATGTTGCGTGCCAGTATTTAGTGTATTTTCAGAGTGAGTGTCACACCACCATGTCATTAGCACCATTCAGACAGGATACAGGCTACATGTTTACGTCTCTCTTCACATTTCTCATGCATGCATTTTCATCCTAAATAAAATGTTTTTAAATGAGATATACTCAAAGTCTCAAAATCAAAGCAGCAATTGGCATCCCATTTAATTAGTACATTTTGCAACAAGTATCAGATATAACCAGCTTATGTTAATACAAGTTGATTATTCCCCTCACTGTATGAACTTGTGAGTTTGCTGCAGTTTGTCTTAACTACCACAGTTTTGTTTCATGTACACTCTCTGAAATAGAAATATGAACTTGATATGATCCTACTAAGGTAAATAAGGTACAAAGATTTACCTTCTGAAGTGGTACAGACACAGTGACAGCTTTTGTACCTTTTTATTTCTGAGAGTGTATAGTTTGAAAGATCTCATTATGTTGGTACTCATTTAAATAGAAAAAATATAGTCTACAACAGGTCAAAATAATCAAATAAACAGGGCTTTGGCACAACTGTAAAGGAGGAAGATTATTTTTTTTTTACATTCAGATGTTTTTTAAAACACGACTATATTATGCACTTTATTCAATTAATAATGTGCTAAACCCTTCAGCCTTTCTGCATTAATTACATCTTCTGTGATCTTTTACATCTTCTTCTTCATGTTCTGTGAAAGCATTTGTTTTTCAGTATGTGGTCCTCATATAATTCTTAGCTTTAACAATGTTTGTATCTTTACTCATACATACGCTTATATGTGAAGCTGGTTTAACTGAGGTTAACTACCATAGTTCATGTGCGAATGGAAATGAAATAGCTGAACAGAATGTGCTGTTCCATCATAATCATACACAATTACACTGTAATTTTACCATCATTTCCCTGTCAAAATTGTGTTCCCTATCTATTATGTAAAGGGCTTAGCAAATAGTAGTGTGTGGAGAAGGAGTTAAGGGCTTACTCTACATTTCTCCTTCTGTGTGGTTGTTGTCTTCTGTGTTTGAGTGTAATGGCTAATAGGGATTACGTGCTGTTTTGCCTTTGTCAGGAACTTATTTTCTGACTATCCTTGTATACACCTGTGCATCCAACACATTCCTTTGGTCATTATTTTCTTGTGTGTTTATAGAGTAAATTCACTAGCGTTTAAATTAATTCTTGTAAAGTTAAATTCAAATTTCTTAAGAGCAGAGATGCACAGATGGACTGGTGACACTGGCCCAGGTGTTCAAATTTGGACAATTCTTAGGGGAAACTACCAGTAAATGCACCATTTATAGATAATTACACTGTAAAAAAAACTGTAACATTTACGGTAAAAAAAAACGCCAGCTGTAGTTGCTAGACTAAAACTAAAATACGGTAACAATATTTTTTGTTTTACAAAAAATTTACCGTTAAATACCGTAATTTCTGATAATAAACCGTAATAACTGATATAATGTCAATATACCAACCTATTAAAATAGTGAAATCTATTTAGTACCTTTGTAATACACTGACAACTACCAAATGCAGGTGGTGATGAGAAAGTCACATGATAAACCAAAGCTCATTACAAGTAGCTTTTAAATAGTAACATATATAGAAGGTGATTACGGTCACTCACACAAACACTAAACACCACCATGGTAAGAATTATTAAACTGAAATGTGCAACTAACATTCATTTAACAACATTACGGCCCGGTTTCACAAACAGGGCTTAGCTTAAGCCAGGACTAGGCATTAGTTTAATAAAGATATTTAAGCAACTTTTACAAAAATGCCTTATATGAAAATATTATAGGTGTGCATCTTAACGCAGAACAATGACACTGACATGTTTTAAGATATGTCAGAGCAAGATATTTTCATCTGAGACAGCTAAAACATGCAATTTAATCTGGGACTAGCTTAAGTCTGTCTGTGAAACTGGGGGTACATGTAACATAAAAAACCCTAATAAACATAACTGATAAACATAATTTAAAATACAATGCAGGGAATTCTGGGAATGTCAGTGTTTCCCTGTAAATTTAACAGAAATTTACCATTAACAATTTCATAGTTTTTTATCGGTAAAAATCACGGTCTATTTTTACAGTGTATCTATATTTGTGCATAAACTGTAGGAAAAATAAATACACTAGTTAATTTGTAATCTTTTTGTTTAGTGTATGATATTATAACAAGTGCACTTCACAAAACATCAAAATAAAAATTGCAGAATCTCTGAAGTCACACAGAGATGTCTTGTCAATTAACTGTTTTGTGTACAAGTGTCCTGGTTCTCTTTTTTTGAGCCATTGTCCAAAGAAAGGCTTCTGGATGTCTCTGCTTTAGAGTAAATTTAACTGTGCAAGTGATTAAATGTTCTTGGTTTTACTCTAAAACCTCTCTGTCAGTGTTATTAAGTTGTTTCCAAAAAGCTGTGTCTGTTAATTGCACATAATTTTATTCAGAAGTGTTTTCACTGTATTCATTTCCCCATCAAATTATGTACAATGCTAACTTAAAGATGTCAATTTTCCCAGATGACTTAAATTGTAATGATGATTTAGTGGAAACATTATGCCTTCACCTGGTGTAATAGATATACATTACACACAAAGAACAACATGCCAAAGTTTTGCATTACTTTCCTTTTATGTATTATTTATTTTATTGTGGACATTGATTTTAAAGGCTCATCTAGATTTTTCCAGTATAATATTAACATAACACACTATCTATTACACTAGATGAAGGCAACACTAAATCCTGAATGATCATTACTTTTTACACAACTATGCAAAGGCAACATACAGCAACAGAGTTATGACTGAAACTGGGTCTACTGTAATAAAAGATATTGTGTTTGGCGAAAAAATACATAGAAAACAGAGTTTTGAATTAATATTGTATCAGTTACAATAAAATAACAAATGGAGCCATTTTCTCAGTCTCTGTGTTGCTGCAGTTATTGTTTTGCCTTTGCATGAGATTATACAATGAGATCACATATTTAATTAAAGATATCAGACCGTGAATGATCACAGATTATCAAGAGACTATGAAAATGTATGAATGTCCAGCTTGGAAGAGCTGCATAGAACATATTGTAGTCCATCTGATGCTGTAGGGCATCTGTTAATTACCAACCTGTTTCATGCTGACTTCAGGACCAGAGATTTCCGTTTTTAGCTATCCCAAATGTATTCTCTGTCACTATACTGTATTTCCATTGTAAAATCAAAGACTGCTTATATAATCTAACCCTGAATCTGGCCTCACTGTGTAAGATCCAGTTTACCGTCTAGCATCAGTCAGTGTTTCCCAGATGTTTCTCTTGTTCCCCATGATTTAATTCCATTGTGTCATAAGTCACAAACTGATCCCCATCCCATCTTTGCTGAAATCTGGTTATTCTGATATAAACTTTATTTGAATGTAGCCTGTCCTCTTTGAGGTTTTTCTGTGCTTTTGTTGTTGTTTCTGTTGTCCAGACATTTTGTTTGTCATGTTTATCAAGATTTTAATCATTGTTGAACACTTGTCAAAAAATATGATTTACACAATGAATGCTCTCCTCCTCTGGAAAGGTTGCAACTGGAACCTGCGGTTTACAAGCATAGAAATGGACAGACATACAGTATATAGTTATTAACAGTTATTATTACAGTGTCATATTGTCATACAATAGATGCTTTAGTTCAATGATTCTCTTTGATTTTTTTACACTAAGACTTTGATTAATATTTACAAATCAGTCTCACTGGTCATGACCTTTTTTAAAGGTAAGATGAAAAAACAGCTACATTTATGAAAGTTCTGTTCTAAGGGAAAATAAAATAGAGATATAAACTATTATGAAACTGATGTCTGTGTTTTTCTGACTATCTGTGTGTATTTTTAAGAATTATCTGCAAAAACAACAAGAGTACAAGTATGTAAATGCTTTTGTATAACATCACAAAATTTGGTTAGCATAATCAACTTATCTAGGACTCTGCTTTCAAGGGGATAGTTTACCCAAAAAAGGAAAAATGCAGTTCCAGAAATTTGCTTAAGATTTGTGACCTACATACCTGTGAACATACTCAGGACCGTTTCCATAAGGCTATGGAATCCAGGTAATAATGTTGTAAATAATTTTACATTTTTTGCACAGACTGAACATTTCACTTCAGAAGATATTGTTATTTTGTTGTTGTTTTTTACAGGAATAACCTACAATACATGGTCAGGAGCTATTGGTATTAATTTTGTGTTGACTAAACATGCTTTTTATGATTTGGCAATAAATTGGTGGTTTAAGATGCAGCTGGTCATATGCTAGTGCTAAGCTGGACTGACTGCCCCAAAACCAGCAAACGACCTGCATAAACCAGCATTTCAGCTTCAAAACATGCATAACCAGCTTATGCTGTTTTTGACATGGTTAGAATGAATTAGCATGTTGCTAGCATGCTTATAATGCTTGCTAGCATCTTTTCTTTTCGCTACAATATGACGGATGGCTTATATATAGCAGCCCATATAGAAAAAATCACTAATAAGGCATATACGTGTGTGTGTTTGTGTGTGTATACAGTACAGGCCAAATGTTTGGATTGGTTGTTTTCTTTATTTTCATGACCATTTACATTGGTAGATTCTCACTAAAGGCATCAAAACTATGAATTAACACATGTGGAATTATGTACTTAACAAAAAAAGGTGAAATAACTGAAAACATCTTTTATATTCTAGTTTCTTCAAAATAGCCACCCTTTGCTCTGATTACTGCTTTTGCACACTCTTGGCATTCTTTCGATGAGCTTCAAGAGGTAGTGACCTGAAATGGTTTTCACTTCACAGGTGTGCCTTATCAGGATTAATTAGTGGAATTTCTTGCTTTATCTATGGGGTTGGGACCATCAGTTGTGTTGTGCAGAAGTCATCCGGTTTGCATTTAGTTGGATGATCGTTTATTTTTCAGCAGGACAATGACCCTAAACACACCTCCAGGCTGTGTAAGGGCTATTTGACCAAGAAGGAGAGTGATGGAGTGCTGCGGCATATTACCTGGCCTCCACAGTCACTGGACCAGAACCCAATCGAGATGGTTTGGGGTGAGCTGGACCACAAAGAGAAGGAAAGGGGCCAACAAGTGCTAAACACCTCTGGGAACTCCTTCAAGACCACTGGAAAACCATTTCAGGTGACTACCTCTTGAAGCTCATTGAGAGAATGCCAAGAGTGTGCAAAGCAGTAGGGATGCAACGGTACAGTGAGCCCACGGTTCAGTTTGTATCACGGTTTTCTGGCCACGGTAACGGTTTGTTTCGATACATCAGTATTACTGTACAGTACTGTATGTGAGCTCTAACATAACGGGAGGTCAATTGCCCTTTTTATTTCGAGTTATCAAAGTACAGAGACGATATTAAATGTAAAAAAGGTACAGATTAAGTCAAAACACAACATTTATTTTTCAAGGGCAAAAAAACGGACAATATTAAAAAGTGAAGAATAAAGTGAAATATAAACATGAACATTATTCAAATAAATTGACAGCAACAAGAAAATACTTTTCTAAATACACCATCGGAACAAACAACAATAATGTATTAGCCCCGTAACGTTAACATATGCAGCCTGAGCCGAAAACATAATAGAATAAGTGCGTTCGAGATGCACTACACTAGCCTGCCACCGGCTGACGAGAGCAGCCCCGTACATTCGGGGGAGGAGTAAAGAGACGGCCGTCAGGTCGGACACTTATAGGTTTCCATAGTGTGAATCAACGTCATTAACTCTTATACATTAAGAATATATTTTTACCATATCGTCTAATCTTCATTTTCATCTTTAATGTTTTGTTTGAATATCAGATATTCCACATAAAGATTGATTACATACAGGACATTTTTAAAGAAAAAACACGTTAGTCACGTAATCTGACCAATGACTGAATCTAGACGATTCGTTTTTCCGGAGTCACATTAAAGATTTGTTCAAAATGAACGAATTGTTCAAGAACGACCAATCACTAATCTTGAGAAGTTCTGCCCATCGCCTCAATGTCTATGCGCTTAATACACAGAAAATGCCTATTTTAATTAAAATTAATGTTTAATGCCTCAAACATTTGAAAAAAACCGTTGCATCCCTACAAAGCAGTAATCCGAGCAAAGGGTGGCTATTTTAAAGAAACTAGAATATAAAAAATGTTTTCAGTTATTTCACCTTTTTTTGTTAAGTCCCAGCCAACATGTGTATGTGGGGCCCCATGCAGGTTATTCATGGGCTACTTGGGTACAGAGTGGGCATGGGCTCAAAGTGACATTTTTATCTAGGACCCACTTGGGTAAGCCATGCAAGACCCATGTGGGTAATCCCATATGAGCTCCATATGTGGATACAAGTTGGGGCACTGATGAGAAATTAGTGTATGGGGTATAAATGGGCAACACATATGGGGCCCATTTCGGTTTAAAAAATAGGTAACATATGGTCAAACACAGTTAATCCCAGATAGGATGCCTACGTGGGTCCTATGAAATGCCCAAGTGGGTAATTAGTATATAGTTTTAGGATGGGTAAATACATATGGGACCTACATTGTTATATTATATAGATCCCAGCTGAGCAAACCCTGATAGACAGTGAAGTGAAAGTGGGAAAACAAATGGGAAATGAGTGTATGGGGTCAAAATGTTCAATGAATACAGGGCCCATTTGGGTTTAATAAATAGGTATCATATGGCGAAACACAGTTAATCTCACACAGGCTGGCTACATGGGTCATATGAAGTGCCCAATTTCCTAATCAGTATATGGTTTTAGGATGGACAAATACACTTTGTTTTACCTTGTAGATCCCACATAGGCAGACCCTGGTGGTCTCCCCATAGGTCTCTAATAGAAAATTCCCAAATGTAAGGAAATGCACATATTCCAAAGCTGCATTTATTTTGTATTTATCTTATGAAAATATTATTTGATGTGAATATTTGTCTTTCATTTATTTATTTATTTTTTATTATTATTATTTTTGTACCAGGAAACAAAGCTGAAATTGTAGTGTTCAGAATCACATGATCTTTCATAAATTATTTTAATATGATCATTTGATACTATGATTATCATGCTCATTTGTTGGATTCAGGTTCATTATTATACGTTGAAGTAATGGTTTAGCATAAACTCAGAGTGTACTCAGAGTATCTTTACTGTTTTGATCGATTTGTATGTTTGATATGTGTACATTGTAATTTTAAGTAATTATCTTTCCAACTCAGGATGGATTGGTTAATGTTAGCAGCTGTCACGTGATGAACGAACGACTCGGAAAAACCCAAAGATTCGTGAGATGAACAAATCAATTCTCTTTCTGGTTCAGACTGCATTGGTTATGTGTATAAAAGCTTCACGTGTTGAATGAACGACTCGAAATCCCCAAGCCTCGAAACAGGTTCATTATAGAACCCAATAGGATGCTGCTCACGAGCGATCGAACGAATCCCTCACCGAGATGACTCTTTCTTCCCGAGTCACAATAAAGGTTCAAAATGAACAAATCGTTAACGACCCATACTTGGCGGTCTTTCTCACCGTTTTCATCAGGAGATATGGAGTGTACATCGACAAATTCGGTGAGTTACTTGGCAATTTGGTTAATGTTATGATGCAAACGGCTTGATTTGTCAGTTTCACGTAGCTTTAATTACAGTTTTTGGCGCGCATGTTTTGAAAATGTGTAAGATGCATTAGCTGAGATCTACTTCTAATCTAACTTGTAACTTAAACTCGCACCGTAAGCAATCGACTACCATTTCCCCGTTTAGGCTAATTCTGCATGGTCAAATCATACAATTTATGGCTGGCTTGAATATAGCCCTATAATTGATCATTGTTTTCTGGTTAGAAATGCTAATCATCAAGTTATTATCGTGCTGTTATTATTTACTTTTATTAAGGTGCACTGTTTTTATTTACTATTTATTTCTAACGTTACATTGTTGTGTACTCCTTTTTTATGTCAGTTCATGTAAATGTATTTTTCCACCATTTGGCCCTTTATCAATAGGTTGATAAGCGTTGATGATGCAGTAAGAAGAATGAGGAAGTAATGTGATTTAATTTTAAATTTAATGGTAACATTTTATAATAATAAACAACAATTTCATTAATACACTGTAAAAAAAAAAAAAAAATACTAGGTCAAGTAGTTGAGTATGTTGCTGGTGACAGGAAGTTCTTTTTATGGATTCCCAAGAAAAGCAAGTAAATTACAAAACTTGTACCTTGAATGCAATGCATAAATGTGACATAAGTGAGTGCTGTCTAAATTAGTGTGACCACCATCAAACAAATAAAATATGGGACAATTACTTAGTTTGTACAGTCCAATGTGGGACATGTTACCAACACTAAAACATAACCTGACATTTTTATATGGTTTCTAACTTAAAAATATTTGTATTCTGCAGTTCAAATCATAAAAACACCTTAGTAAAAAGGTCCTTAAGTCCTTGTCACAAAACACCATTATACCGCTATGAATAAATCTTTTTTTCACGTTTCAAGATGCTTTGTAAAATAGCAATTTTTTTTACAGAATTATCCATTTGTTTTCTGACAGGAACAAAATCCACTCCACAGTTTTACTGACAGCCGTCACAGCATATTATTGACTGTGTTTCCTAATTTTTCTTTAGGGTAGGATTTTTAAAAATGGCAGTTGTTTTTGTATGAGGCAAGCTGCTTCTAAAAGAGAGCTGTTAAATAGAGATGATTTAAGTGAAAGTGGAACTATGCCACAAAAACAATAAATAAAAGGTTTTATTAAAAGGGCAGAAGAACGCTTGCACATTTTCTTAATCTGGCGACTAAAAACCAACAAACTGCTGAAAATCAGTTGAAAATGCTGTGCGGGAGAACCTAAAGCGGGACGGGTGGTCAACATAGTCTTAATACTGTAATTCAGTACATTATTAGTTGTAACCCCATGAATTTTTTAAATATTATAAATCACATTTTGTAAGAAGATTAATAGACAAATCAATGTAAAGTTATTTTTAAAGTTTTTTTTTTTTAAATTATTATTTAATAAAACAGATTCATCATATTTGTGCATACAATACATTTTAAAATACACTAATGGCTTAGAAGTAAAAAGTAAAAAATAATTAATCAAACTAAATGTATTGTACTAATGGCTTGCCTTTATATAAATTACAAATATATTTATTATATTATACAAACAAACATATTTCTTATATGTCTTATGCTTAGGTGACCATTGGGTTGTATACTTAAGGTCTGTCATATTTGTTAATGAGTTGTTCAGACTTTTATAAAGGCATGTTTCTTCAAGTGTGAGCTTAATGACAACTTTTTTATTATGATTTGCTTTGCAGAAGCTCTAAAGAACAATGCACTGACCTCCAAAATCAACAAAGGAGGACAGAGAACATTGAGACTGAACAAAATTTCTGTTCAAGACTTACCAAAATGTCTTCTGCCCACTGTTGTTTTTCCAAATGTGTTCTACTCAAGTGGTTCTTGACATAAATAAAAATGTGCTTTACTCAAGTATTAAATTATAAAAATAAAATTGGAATGAGAAAAGGTCTCATATTCTAGTCTGTCACTCTTCCATTTTATTTGTATGGTGTGGCTCTTCAGATGTGACTAAACATTCACAGCTCAAGTTAGAATATTACTTATATTTATACATATTATATTATTTAAATATGAAATAAAAACTTTATTGTAACTATATATAAATGATATACTATATAATTGCTATTGTGTAATGATTAAATATGCATTTTATGTAATGTATCTATAGTCAAGTTAAGGTGAAATGTAAACCCTTTAACACGTCTAGAGTATGTGCTTTTTGTGTAGGTGTTTTTCATGTAAAATTTGAACATGGAACCCAGATAGACTTTGTATACTTGGGCCCTAACTTAAACCCAGTGGAATTCTGCATAAAACCCACATGGGCAATTGACAAGGGCCCAACATGGAACCCATGGACAATCCCACATGCAACCCATATTTCAAGCTTATGTAGGCACTATATAGTACCCACAAAAACTAAACCTGGGGCCGAGATGGGTTTTTAATCTTTTGCTCAGCTGGGACCCACCTGGGACTGAGAGCAAATTCAGCATGACATCCATATAGGAAACCCACTTACAATCCCACTTACTACCCATATTTCAGTCACATGTAGGCACCGTGTAACCACATAAAATCTAAACTTGGGACCAAGGTGGGCTTTCCATCTTTTGCCCAGCTGAGACCCATCTAGGAGCAATCCAATGCAATCCTGCATGAAATCCATATGGGCAACTGACATTGGGTCAATATGGAACCCTCGGACAATGCTATATAGGGCCCATTTTTCAGCCTATTTCATACCCTCATGGGCCCCATACACTGATGTTGGCTGGGGTACATAACTCCACATGTGTTCATTCATAGTTTTGATGCCTTCAGTGAGAATCTACCAATGTAAATTTTCATGAAAATAAAGAAAACCCATTGAATAAGAAGGTGTGTCCAAACTTTTGGCCTGTACTGTATATGTAAATTTATTAGCTTGGTGAGTTTTTCCCAAAGCGTCTTAGCAGACTCAGTACGAGTGAAAGTGTCGACAGGGAACCTGAAGTCCTGCGGTGAAGCGGCCGCTAATATACACGGGCCCGCCCAATCAGGCGAGCAGGAGCTGCGGCCATTGGTTGGTGCAGCATTTTGTTAGCTTTAGTTAACATTTCTGTTATTTGCTCATCAAGTCCTTACTGCAGAACACAAGATCCATGGTGCGAGGTTTGATCTAGATCTAACTCTTCCCACCTTATATCCCCATATACCTGAACCTACACCTCTCCGCGCATCAGTCACAGCCAATTATAGGCCCCTCCCTGCTTGGCACCCAGGGCTTCAGCCCTGCCTAGAGCCCAATGGTTAAAATGGCCCTGCTTCAGGGACACCTTCAGTAATCAGGAAAAGAGAAAGATTTAGCTTTTTCTGTTCACGAGAAATATGAACCATATAATGTCAATAGCTAAAAAAATCATGAGAGAGGTGCATGAAGAATCACACAGAGCAAGATGCGCTTTGACAATTGTGGTTTCCACATAGCATATTTATTTTTGCCTTTGTCTTATTTAAGCTTCAGCATCATCTACTTTTAATAAAAACTGTACACTATTTCATGTTGCTTTTTTACTAATTATTTACTGTCAGTAGATGGTCAATCCTATATTTCTAACATCTTTTATAAGGGAAAGCTTAAAATCGTAGACCACGTACAGTACTGAGCATAAGTCCCAAGGACATAATTAGCTGGATCAGGTTAGTTTAATTAGGCTTGAAGCTAAACTATTCAGTGCCACAAACTTTTTGTACCACTACAGTAGCTGAAATTAAAGAAAATTGTGAAACCCAAAGTTTGTCAGAGAAATACTACTTTTATGTTATGTATTTTTGTGATGCGAGTAAGAGTTGACAGAGTTTTTATTAAACTATTTCTTTAAAATCAAGCATGTGAATGTGACCATTAAACTACCTTTACTACCCTACCAAATGGAAAATGTATTGTAATTTAGGTTTTTCTCCACTAGATGTCAGCACATGCCTGTAGCGAGTAAAGGCAGTTAGGTAGGAATTTTGGGAACACAAAGCTTGGTGATTAAAATCCATTTATCCATCCATACATTATTATAAATTATACATTATCACTTATCTAAAAGTCTGTGGGAAGGAAAACCCTGTAGTAAAACGAAGGAAAAAAATATTTGCTGGTTAGGTAGATTTTGATGCTTGGATGCTGGTTTGAGCTGGTTTAAGCTGGCCATGTGTCAGTTCTAAGGTGGTCAGAGCAGCGTAGGACATGCACATTACCGACCTAACCCAGCTCAAAACAGCATCCAAACTTTATAACCTATCTAACTATGATGTGTTTTCAACAGGGAAACTAATTTAAATGTGGGGGTCCACCAATAAGAAAAAAAAAAAATCACAGAAATGTAACTAAAATGGGCTTACATTTCATATGTTTATGATTTTTTCCTTTTTTACATTTGTGCTGACCATTTGCCATTGCAACACACTACTAATTGCAACTTGTAACAGGTTTGAGTAACTCTGCCACAAAAATGCATAGTTTATCAATCAAGTAATCAAATGAACCAAAAATGGAACCAAAACGAGATACTGCTCCTGTTAAAATTACTTTATTATTAAAAGTAAATTTATTATAATATAATGAATAATTTATTTTAGTATAAAAAGCTGTTGTTTTCTTAGTAAGCATGTCTTTTAACTATTGACTATATCTAATGGTGCAATAATAATATCTTAACAATTTAGTATGTATGAATTCTTTAATTTTTTAATTTACAGTATTAATTGAGCAGAGCCATACAGGGTGAAATTGAACAATTGGAAGACAGCATAAAATGCCACAGGGTAAGTTGCAACACCGTCAGTTTAACACATTAGAAATTTACACCATGATGTGGTGAATTTAGAAATTCACAAGTCATATTTAATAATGATAAACAATTAGTTTTAAGAAAACACATCAATCAGTCAAATTTCCTACATTACATAAAACCTGTTGAGCAAACATTTGCTAAGACAGGTGTGTAAAGCATTGTAAATAATTCTCACTCTTGATAAATGTATAGAACAAATGTTAGCCCTGCATAACATCATTTACATTCCACAATTAGGTCATACACCTGAAAAACTAACAGCAGCCTTGGGGATTTTAGGTACTGTAGCTCTGACATGCTCTACACGCCATCTTACAAATATCTGTTAATGAAAACAGAGCCATTTTCCTGTAAAAGAAAAAGTTATCTTTAAAATCTGCAGTGGTCCCATAAAAGAACCAGTTCAGCACACATGGGTTCATTTCATGTTTGTATTTTCATATGTTAATTTTCCAGTGTTTTAATCCTATTTATCACTGAGGTGCTGCAATACATGAAAAAACAAACAAAAAAAAACCCTTCCCAATTAGGAAACAAAACAGTTATTGAATAAGCATGTGTTCTATTCTATGTCCTAAACTCCTAGAACATTGGTGTCTTATTTTAGAGCAGACAATGAGATTTGGGAAAGAAGACAATTAAATCTGTTTGTGTGTGTATGTGTTTGTATGAAAATATTCACATACCCCACAAACCTTCAATCCATCGCATACCATAAACACACCAAAGTCATTTTTGAGTATCTGTAACAGGATTTTTCATTTTTATTTGGCGTTATACGCACAATCATGAGATCGGGTAGCAAAATGCGTAACTAACAAAAAGGAGCCATGCTGTCATTGGAGGAGATGCTTCAGTATTAAGTCACATTTCTACATGTACGGTATAACATTTTATGAAAGCAGATTTATAGTAATAAACAGGAATCCATGTTATTGTCCTTCAGTTTCAGGAATCAAACTAATGCTGCAACACGCTGAATAAAAAAACAAAAACAATAATATAATATACTAGTTTGTTCTCCAGTAGGCATATACATTGATTGCCATGGGTTAAATAATGAGGATGCACAAAAATGCATAACTTAGATGAAACCTATTCTGAACATTAATTTTGGGGTGAACTACATTTGGTCTCTGATTCTCAAAATAGACATTTTTAGAATGGAATCACAGACAATCTGGCAAGAGGTAGGATTCATTTTGTGACATTACAATACCTGCAAACAATGACTTTCAGCTGTAAAGCTCTGAAAGCAATTCAAACTGGAACTATTACGCATTTTCTACATGTTATCTTTCCTTAGGCCTACAGCTGTTTGTGCATGTAAATGATCTGTAAAGTTACAAGTTATGTTCACACCAAAAGTTTCTCCTACCCAAGATGTACGTTTACTTTTGACATTGGTGGGGACATAACAGAAGAGACCCTATATAAACAAAACATTTAACAAAAGTTAAAAGTTGCAGACTGCCTGCAGTGACTCCAAATCTTGCCGCACTACAAAGCCCCACTAACATATATATTGTAGTCTAGTTTACCATAAAATCACCTTAACTTTTTCCAAAATTATAGTTGATGTACTGTACATAATGACTTCCTAGGCTAGAATATATAGAACTAATATAGATTTTAAGCACTTTTTCTTTCAGTTTGCTCTGTTTTGTCGAACACCATACTCATAGACAACTCATTATTAATACCTAAAGTGAATAATACGAAATATGAACTGCTGTCTTGACCTGGCAGCAATGTTGTGCTGCACTTCTCGTCCAGTGTTCTGAAGATTTATTCTACCTTGTCAGATTTTGCAACCCCCATTAAAACTGTAGGTAGCACAATTTGACAATGAAAAATGTTACCTTTCATATTATGATTTATTAACGTATAGGCCTACACCTATTCCAACACTATACACCTACCCTTACAATAACGATAATAATAATAATAATACCCCTACCCTTACACTTACAATAATGCAAATACAAAATCATCAAAATTGATGTGCGCATGCGCAGTAAGCCCTGGTAGGACAATCTTATGGGTAGCACCTGAGTGTGAACAAAAGAACATTATATTGGACAAAATCATTAGTTTAATACCAGTGCCATAGTAAAACCAAAACCTCAGCGGTGCTGAGAATAATTCTGTTAATATGGTGCATGTCAAGGTTTTAGGAAAGCATAATTCTTAGTGTGATAAGCCTTTCAAAATAAAAAATAGAAACTGAATGTGTGTCCTATCATACTAAAAGACCGGAGAATATAAGAAACTAAATTGACTGGCAAATCCAAATTCCTATTGTTAGTTTGTGAATAAAGTCACCTGTAATACCTTTTTCCTAAGACAACATATAAATATTATCTGCAAGAAGATTTACACATCCTGACATTTTCAGAGACATGACTAAAATATCCTGAACTCTACTGTGTACAGCTTCTTTGAAATTTAATAGGACATTAAGTTTTCACACAAAGGTCTGCAGCAGACATTTCCTCCCAGATCATCTGAATGGTAAATCAGAGAGGGTCAGCGGGGTTTGGTAGTGGGCCAGTGTTGTTTAGGTTAAACAGCTCCACTTCAAAAACAGTGCCCCAGTATGTGGTTGAAGATAAAAAGGCTTGAATCTATAGAGCTACTAGAAATCGTCTGTACCTTTCTAACTGAGAAGTGCGTCTTTAAAACCTTAATTTGGGATAATTATTGAGGAAAATGTGCTGCCAAAAAAATCAAATAACTTGATATTTCACATCAATTTTATTCTACTTCAATCATTATAAAATAAAAACAATTAATCCTCTTCTCAAATAGCTATGCATGTAAGTATCGCTGAATGTCGCAAGGTTGAAGCAGTACCACAAACACACACCGACATATAAACCAAATGCATCCAGCAAGTGCATCCTGACTCATATTTGACCCTGCTCAGACTCTTCACCCTACACCTCATTTTGCGCATCCATCAAACCTAGGAATGACCAACGAGTCAGACTGACAGTGCCACGTAGTGACTATCCAGGTTTCATCAGGCACACAGGGTTGTCTAATGCTGACAGCTGGATCAGACAAATGTCCTTAAAGCATGTATGGCCAATGGATGAAACCAGGGAAATGAGTATGTGTATCTAAAACACAATAGACTAAAATAAAAGCCACTACAAATATAGGTGAATGGCCCAATATACTGTAAGACTTGAAACTGCTTCACTTTGTTTTTTTTTCAGCTGGATTTCCTTAAGTGTCTGCTGGTTAAAACAGAACAACCATATCATTGTAATAATTTTATCTAAAAAAAATGTGCTGGTCTTTCAATATTCCTAAAACCCTAAAGCAGAAATTGATCTGGTGACAGTTTTGATGAGTCGGTCTAAACTGCAGATTTCAAATTTGAGATGTTTCAGATCATTAACAGAGTTGAATGATTGACTACCAATTGCTTGATAATGACTTTAAAGCTGTTTGCAGACTCATCTGGGAGGCCTCTGAGAGCTCATTTGATCTGATGAGGCTATCACATATCATATATTAAACCCGAACCACAGAACAGATTTTCAATCTGCTCTCCAGGTTGCTCTCTGTTTTGGAGTGTGCATTTATACATTTAGATTTGATGAAATGCTACATTTAGGTCTTAATAACATTTTATCCAGCAGTATCGGACATTCAACATCAAACACTGTATTGATGGTAGTGTTTGCACAAAAAGCAATATATTTTTATTAATAATGAAATACTACATTCCATTCACAAAAGTAAACAGCTTGATCAAAACATTAAATCAATAATTTCACGTACAATGTATTTTTATGCCACATTTTATATGGTAAATAATTGTCTTAGTAATGTTATTACTTTGAGTTGCCCTGAGGGCATTGTATTGCTTCGATATTAATCTAGAGACCATGTCTCTGTATCTGGTTGTGTGCACAAATGTATTTACAAAATTTCATTGAGGTTATTTAGGCATCATAACAGGAGAGTTTCTGTTATCAGTATTCTGTAGATATCGGTATTCTGAGATACCAATCATCTTCGAATCCTTTGGAAAAAGCCAGACAAAGAGTACGAGACTTTGTAAGAGACAAAGGTGCACCTGACTGTAATTATTGGTGTGCAATAATTACAGTCAGGTGCACCTTATCACAGCGTGAGTATAAGAGGGCACGGCTAAATTGCACATGCAGCTTTTCGCTTTTGGAGCCTTGTCTGAATGACATCGAGTCTGCTGGAAGAGAATCTACAAACAAACAGAGTTCCGGTCTCTCGTCATCTTCAACTGGGCAGCTGTCAACGGACCCGCGAGACTGGCAGCCTATTTAAAGTCTTAAAGAGGGAATATCCTCATGGTTTCATAGCCATGCTCCAGGATGTCTATGCGACTGTGCGCTTCTGTGTGGGGAAGTTTCCTCTCCTCTTTAGATGGGCACAAGCGTTGTCTAGCGTGTTTATAATTTTTTTTTTAAAAAAGGCACACTGCAGTCAGCGCTTGTGGATGACTCATGCGTTCATTGCGAGCGCATTGCCTCTCGTTCGCGAGACGGCTCCGCTCGCGTCCTTCCCGTGGTGAGACGGAGAGCCGCGTTGGCTTTTCACTCCTTTGGAACATCCCAAGAGGTTGAGATGTCTTCCGCATCTCCTACCGGTCCTACTAGGTCCTACCACGCAGGGAGTATTACAAGCGCCCTAGTGCCCCGCCTCAGTCTGCTCGTCGCTGAGGGCCTCACCCCGCGGCACCCTAACCTTCTGCTCGGTCCACGGCCGAAGCACACGTTTTGAGGCTGGCTACATGACGTAGAGCTGGCTGCGGGTGTGGGACGCTGCCCGTCGCCGAGAGCGGTATCTTCTACGGAAGAGGGTGCAGCAGCCCAGCTGGCTTCAGGTGACTGGATTTACTGATGTTGCAGGTGCTGCATCATCGGATGAACTGCATGACATCAGAGTTCAGGCTTGACCACCAGAACCGGTTGGCGACTAACTCTGTGGTAGAGAGGATTCCTGGGTAACCAGCGCTATGCGTGTCATGTATCCAGTGGAGCAGCTTCTCTCAAAGTGGTTCAGGCACGTACTCTTTGTCTGGCGGACAGTCAGCAGGTGGAGGGTCTTGGACTTGCGCCTCTGTGATTTCTGCCATGATATCCCACCTGATAGGAGCCACGATGAGTGTAGGATGAATGATGTATTCAAGGGGCTTGGGGTCGGTTGGTGGATCGAATGGGTGGGAGAGGGCGTCCGCTTTGCCGTTCTTGGAGCCTGGATGGTAAGTTAGTCTGAAGTCGAATCGGGTGAAGAACAGGGCCCACCTGGCCTGGCGAGAGTTAAGGCGTTTGGCACTTCGGATGTACTCAAGATTTCTATGATCTGTTAGGACAAGGAACAGAGGAGTGGCACCCTCGAGCCAGTGCCACCATTCCTCTAGTGCTGACTTCATAGCTAGGAGCTCTCTGTCTCTCAAATTTCTCTCAGAAGGGGTAAGCTTGTGAGAGTAGAAAGCGCTGGGGTACAGTTTGTTTTGTTCTCTGTGCCTCTGCGAAAGCACAGCCCCGATACCAGCACTTGATGCATACACTTTCATCGTGAACTCTTTTCGGGGATCTGGGTGCCTGAGGATGGGAGCTGATGTGAAGCTAGCCTTTAAGTCGTTGAATGGCTGTCTGCTTTTATCATCCCAGTGGAGTAGTGTGGGACCCTTCTTGGTCATTGATGTCAATGGTGCCGCAACCTGGCTGAAGTTGTGTATAAATCGACGGTAGAAGTTCGCAAACCCCAGAAAGCGCTGCATCTCCTTGATGGTTCTAGGTTCAGGCCATTGGAGAACGGCTGTGACCTTGTCCTAGTCCATGGTGACACCTTCATGGCTGATGACATACCCAAGGAAGGCCACTTGAGTCAGGTGAAACTCGCATTTGGTTAACTTGGCATAGAGTCTCTGATATATCAGTTTCTTTAGGACATTTCGGACATGTTGGACCTTTTCAGTGAGCGTTTCAGATTATATTAAGATGTCAGCTATATATACAATTACGGTCTGGTTCAGCTCTTCATGGAAGACATCTTTGATCAGAGCCTGGAACACGGAGGGACTGTTGGAAAGTCCGAAGGGCATAACCAAGTATTCATAGTGCCCGGTCGTTGTGGAGAATGCTGTTTTCCGTTCGTCGCCCTCCCGGATTCTGACGAGGTTATAGGCACTCCTGAGGTCAAGTTTTGTGAAGTATCGTGCCTTGTTCCAGGGCTTTAGGCACGAGAGGCACCGGGTAGCGGTATTTTACTGTGATTTTACTCATTCAATCCCCTGTAATCAATGCATGGCCTGAGACTCTCATCCTTCTTCCTCACAAAAAAGAAACAAGCTGCCGCCGGAGATGTTGATGGTCAGATGAACCCTTTCTCCTCGGTGATGTAGGCCTTCATACTCTCAGTTTCAGGCTGTGACAGTGGAAAGATGCGGCCCTTAGGTGGAGTGGCTCCGGGCAAGAGCTCGATGGCACAGTCGGTGGGTTGATGTGGCGGCAGGTGGGTGGCTTTTTCCCGGCTAATAGCTTCCTTGAGGTCGTGGTATTTGATGGGGAGGCTGTGGAAATCCTCCTTGTTGTCAGGAGCTCTGGTTGTCGTGGGCAGGCTGGTCAGGCAGTGAGTGTGGCAGTGGTTGAACCACCTCATGATCTGTCTCTCAGTCCAGGATATGGTGGGTTTGTGCAGTTCCAGCCATGGTAGGCCCAGGATGACAGGGTGTTCAGGTTAGTATATTGTGAAGAGTCGTATGGTTTCAGAATGGATGGGCCCGATGCGAAGTTGTAGGTCCTGGGTGGTGAAGGCAACCTCTCCGGAGCCCAGTGGACGTCCGTCTAGGGCTGCGACGTGTCTAGGGCTGATTACACGTGTCTTTCACATGTAATCAAAGGAATATACATTTCTTTAGCAAACATCTCATCGATAAAATTACCCTCTGCCCCAGAGTCAATAAAGGCCGTAGTGAAAATAGAGTGTCCATTAATTACTATGGAGACTGGCAAAGTCATGGAATGTGCTTGGGACTCAACACTTACCCGTCATGTCGCAGGTCGTTGGAGGACAGATGGGGCAGTTGGCTCTGATGTGACCGGACTGGCCGCAATAGAGGCAGAGGTGGTCCCAGATCCTTCAATCGCGTTCGTCATCTGTGAGATGAGTCAGCTCCGACTGTAGTTCTCGTGAGAGGGTTTTGCGGTTAAACGCTTTGAGGGGCTCCGGAGGCCAGCCAGTACGAGCCGCCAGGGTGCGGAACTGGAGCGTGAAGTCTGCGGCTGTGCTGGTTCCTTGCTCTAGGGCCAGGATCTCCTCGCTGGCGTCACGCCCTCCACTGGCGTGGTCGAAGACGGAACTGCTGTAGGAACTCGGGAAAAGTCATTTGTGCGATCTGCTGTCCCTTCCATAGCGCAATCCAGTGCATGTCCAACCAGCAGCGAACAGACTAGCGTCACCTTACTCACCAGGCAAGAATCAGCATTCGATATAAACAGTCCAAACGATAACAAGGCAATCCAAAAACACAGGAGAAACGCTCTAGTTGCTACTAGAACAAAACTTTGCAACAAGTGAGTCTCTGCGAGGGCTTTAAATAGGGCGTAAGCCCGCGCAAATTCAGAGCGGAAGTCTGGTAGTGTTCGGTGAAAAGGGTCTGGGTCGGAACTAAAACTCTGGCGAAGGTTCCCGCTGATGACCGTCAGACAGCAGCAAAGAGGACCACAGTGCAACATAGAGGAGAAGAACTAGAAGGTTTAGAAGATAAATATAACTGGGTGTCATCGGCATAGCAATGGAAATTTATACCGTATTTTCTAAAAATAAAACCAAGAGGAAGTAGGTAGATAATAATAAAAGAGGCCCTAAAACAGATCCTTGAGGAACTCCAGAAGTAACTACAAGTGATCTTGATTTAAAAAATTTTATTTGGACATATTGATTACGACCGGTGAGGTATGCTCTAAACCAGGACAGGGGGGTGCCTGTGACTCCTATAGATGCTAGCCTGTCCAAAAGTTTCTTGTGCGAGATCAAACACCGCACTAAGATGCATTTCTCAGATTGTCCATATGAATGTTGAAATCACCCAACATGATTACACTGGAAGTTAAAAGCTCAGAAGGTTCAGATAAAAAACTTGAGTTATTTTTAGGGGGGCGATAAATAGTAATGAGAATAGTGATATTTTCCATTTCTCCTTATAGATAACCGCAAGACCCCCACCCCGGCCGGTAGCACGGGATTTACAAATAAAAGTTTAACCTGGAGGAACAGACACGTTCAAGTGAAAGTAGTCACAGTGTTTCTGCCAGGTTTCAGTTAAACAGAAGAAATCCAACTTACGGTCAGCCAGCACGTCATGTAATAGAGGTCCTTTACCAGAGAGCGAGTGGATGTTAAGCAATCTAAATGACAGGTTGTGTTTACCAAACAAAGGCTGGCCCATTGGGTGGTGGAAGCCATCTCCCTGTCTTATCTATCTCAGGGAGAGCCGTGTCCCCTAGGTCTGAGAGCCCACTCCACAAGGAGTGTAGCCTCCACCTCAGCGTTGGTACACGGTGCCTCATTAGCAGATATCTGTAGAGCTGCAGGCTGGGCAACACCGAACACCAGGTTCTACGACCTCCGCGAAGAGGCTGTGTCTTCCTGTGTCTTAAACCAGACAAGCAGGTTAGCGGGAAGACCGGCTGGTGTTGGCTTGCTGCTGTGCATCTCAACGGTTCCCCGATGCCAAGGCGAACCCTCTTCCTCCTGCCCCGCAGTCAGACTCGGAGCAGAGTCAGTCCGACTGTGATCCACTGGAATTCCTTTACTAGTGGTTGTGGCTGATATTTTTGTTCCACAGCCAGAAGGCTGTGTTTCCCTTCATTTATATCCATATCTTATCGATATAGTGCATTCCCTAAAATTGTCCATTTAAAATACCTATTTATGTCTCTGCCTCCCCAACCCATGCTACAGCTTTAAATCTAAAATATCTTAAACTGAAGCTGGCAATTGTAGCCCCCAGGGCGTTGGGATGGTTACGTGCAGACTCTCCTGATGACACGCTGCAATACAGTCTGCTGGCACCGGTGTCTCCACATAACGCTGCTCAGGGTCGTGGCCTCTTCCATGGGTGTTCCCATATGTAATGTCGAAGTGATTCGACTGAAAGGGTAACATCTAAGTAACATCCTGAGACGTTACATCTTTCTGCCATGACCCTGGGTCGCCCTGATGCCAACTCGGCTCCTCAACCAAAACCTGCATGTGCAATCCAGCCATGACCTCTTATACTCATGCTGTAATAAGGTGCACCTGGCTGCAATTATTGCATGCCAATATTCATTGGCCTTTTCCAAAGGATTCAAAGACGATTGGTCTCTCAAGCGAGATCCCATATCTAACGTCTCCGTTCCCTCCTTCAGGGACTGTTGGTTATGTTCGTAACCTAGACAATTTTTTATCATGACTTCACCTTCCAGACACACACACAGTGAATGTAGCACTATTAAAAAATAAACAGACCTAAAGATTTCCAGTTAGTCTCTCACAATCCGTAACACAGACTGTATGGAAATTACAAATTCTAGCCAGAATTATACCATTTAACATTCTTTTTTGCAGTATTATTCATTTAGCAGATGATTTTATTCCAAACAATTTACAGAGGAATAAGATCCCACGCCATTTATCATAAGAACCAACAAAATAGTACTGAATGCCAAGTCTCTGGTATGAGCTAGATTAGTATGCATGCAAGGTCAAAAGAGAGAGACTTAAGCATTTAGTTAAGTGCTACTCAAAGTGATAAGTCTCTTTATCTTGAAATTATAAATTATGATACAATGTGTGTCTTTATTTTCCATTATGTAAAACCTTCCATACAACATATTAATAGTTTTGATAGCAAAGCTATGGTGAATCTCTGAAGTCTGAAGAATGCTCCTCTAAAGGGAGAAGAGGAGGGAACTGAACTAAAAGGGATTTATTAAACTGTCATGCTATGAATGAAGAACAATTCAGACAGAACCCTGACTGTTTAAATTTAGCCTTCTAAATTGGGCAGAGCAGTTTTCCTCAGCGCTTCATCCAGAGCATAATTCACCAGGAAGAAAGGAGATAACAGACCATAGACAGAGGAGACTGTGACATTCAAACAGAGGTGAATGCATAAGCAAAGTCCTTCTTTAAGATGCGCCTGCTGAATAATTCAAAAGAGCTTTTGGCTACAGTCCATTTACAAGGATGCTCGATCTTAGGAAACCATACCTCAGAGGTCTCAATGTAAACAGGAGCATTTCAAAATAAACAAATTCCACTAAGTGCAAGTGCAAAATTATCCTGAATTCTAGCTCAAAATAAGTGTGGTAATAATATAAATCTACAGTATTTTTCTAGTATGTATTACTTTACAAGACTTTAATCAAGACTTTATTTTTTTTTTGAACCCATCACTCTTTAAAGGGTGTCCCTGGAGTAAGCCAGTGGCAAACAGTCTGTCGTAACAAGCCTGTGTAAATAAGTGTAAATATCACTTCCTCACCATGACTCCATGGTAACTGCACACTGTCACAGATAATTTACTAACTATAGCATCAAAATGTATTTGTGATGTGGATGCAATTGCACATGCACACTGAAATAACCCCCATTAGACCTCAGTTGACTTCTTAATTAAGATGAGACGTGTACAGTGTTCTGAGCCGCTATATTGTGGAAGTCAGTCTTGCAAAGAGCTGTTGCTGGGAGGGATTACATTGAGGCCATTTATATCTAAGGATGGCAATGAGAAAATACGTTCATTCATCTGTAAGGGCAGACAGTTGGGTAGTGTGAAGACAGCTACTGAAGTGATAAAAGACTTACTTCCATTATATTTATATTTTATATTGGAAATATTGCATAAAATAACTTATGCATGTAAAATGAGAGTGAGGATGGATGAACGTGTGGTTGAGCCCTTTGTATCCAGGCATATTCTCTGTTATGTGATCATAAGCAGGATGTATCATCCATCAGGTTGGGAAGAGAAGATCAAAGGTTATTGAAAGAGCTAAGCATGCTCTACACACACACACTCAGCAACACTGAAGTAAAAGTCTATATTAGGTGGTAAATTACTCCAAATTAAAGTAATAGTTCAACCAAAACATTACAATTCTTTCATCATTTACTCACCCTCCACACTCTCAACCCAAAAAGCTGGGTTAAAAAAACATCCCAACCTTAACCCAGCTGCTGGGTAACTATGGGACAGAACACTCACTGGGTTGTTTTGACCCAAATGCCAGGTTTAACTATTTGAACCAGAACGCTGGGTTGTTTATTTGACCCAACCAGTGGGTCAGGTTAACTATGTTGCTGGGTTAAATATGACCTAAAAATTGGGTTATTTATTGTCTTATTGCCTTGCTACATTTACCATTATTAGCAATAATAAATACATAATGATCAAAGGAATGTAAAATATTATTTTATTATTATATTAATAATATTATATTATAATATTTTCTGTAGTGCAATTAGGCAACACAAAAAATGCAACTGTAAATATCAATTTAATGTGTTTTCACATATTTCACGTTTTCACACAATTTTTGAATGAGACACAATTAAAACAACTGTTTTTGTATATTGTTCTTTAAAACACAAAACGTCAAGGTTATGTAGGTAACCCACATTGCCTAAAGGAGGGAACGGAGACGTTACATGTGGGAACTCGCATGAGAGACCAATCGTCTCGTCTTCGAATCTTTGAGAAAAGGCCAATGAACATTGGCATGCAATAACACCAATGAGGGTCGTGACAATGGGATGTAACGTCTCTGTTAACGTCTATGGGAACAGAGCCGTGGAAAAGGCCATGACCCTGTGGCAGCGTTACGCAGACACCCCAGTGCCGACAGGCAAGCGTGTCAGCAGGAGAGTCTGCACGTAACCTTCCCAATGCCCTGGGGCCAGATAGGGGCCCTGTCGGGATGCCAGCCTGTTCTATTTATTTATTACTATTATTTTTGAGCTGAAGCATGGGTTGGGGGCGGAGACATGGAAATTTTTTACATTGAACTTTTAAAGAATGCACTATTTCGATAAGATATGGATATTAGTGAAGGGAAACGCAGCCTTCTGGCTGTCTAAGGAACAAAGTCTTGAGCCACAACATACTGGTGAAGGAGATCCAGTAGGAGCACAGTCGGACAAACTCCGTTCTAAATCCGACTGCAGGGCAGGAGGAACGGGTTCGCCTTGGCCTTGGGGAACCACTTGAGAAGCACAGAGCAAGCCAACACCAGCTGATCTTCCCACTACCTGCCCGTCTGATTTAAGACACTTGTCTCGAACAAGCTTTTAAAAAGGCTCCAGCTCGTGGGGATTACCAACAGCCGCTCAGTCACAGACGCCGCCGGTGAAGAGAGATTTTTTCCGGTTTTACCACTTGCAGACTCGAACAGCAATGCTGCATTGATGAGGCTCCTCAGCGAAAAGCTCCAAATGCATTCCAGTTGTGCCCTCATATACTCATGCTGTGATAAGGTGCACCTGGCTGTAATCATTGCACGCCAATATTCACTGGCCTTTTCTCAAAGTTTCGAAGACGATTGGTCTCTCATGCAAGTTCCCATATGTAACGTCGGATTAATTCGACTGAAGGGGAACTGTGTAAACTAGCAGTGGTGGAGGTAACGAATTACAACTACTCACGTTACTGTAATTAAGTCGTTTTTTCGTGTACTTGTACTTTTTTGAGTACATTTTTAAAGCTGTACTTTTACTTGTACTTAAGTACAATTTTAGCAGCAAAATCTACTTCATTACTTTTAAATCATAGTCCGTTACAGAGTACAGAGTTACAGAGTTCAATCCTTTGATGCATTTCAGTAGCCAATAAAGATATCCAATCGTAAACGGACCAATAAAAGCAGTGATATCTAAACCAGGAAAGGCTGACGAAGAACATTCTAACCGGAGCTACTTCTCCATGTTATTTTATGTACGCATGTGTTACTCCGCAGCGCTGACGATCCTGACCAGGATAAAATAGCTTTTAATATAAGCATTTATTATAAATGTACCATAGAGATTCTGGATAAGACAAATCGGCGGGTTGAAAGCAGAATTCATGATGTACACGCTCATCATATACATTTTCGCTAATTTTGAACAAAGAAAAAGTTACATATTGCTGATTTAAGCCAATGAGCACTATGTTGCGGTGGATGAATATACACGCGCTGCATCTCGATCTCACCTCGCATCCGCCTCCTGTCAATCACACAGTCTGAATGTCCACACGGGATTACAGGTATTCCGCATACATTGAATCATTCCAGTGGCAAATGTGGCTAGCTCTTTATTGTAACATAAGAATAATGTCCTGTAATGTAGAAAACTGGCTGCGAAATCTCAAATAGGCCTAATGCACACAAATTAACTGGCCTCTCCTGTATTGCTTGTGCGCCCTCAGACTGTGTGCGGTCACCATATTGCTGTGCTTTTAAAATAGAAAATGTTTCTCTTCAATCCAGTATTAAACTGTTAAAAGTTATCAACCAAATAGATCAACGCCTGCCCGATTTAAATGCTACTGGAAATTGTATTGGCTGTGAAATGCACCAGAAAGTCTAATAAAACTTAAATTTCTTTACAATGTAAGTATGCTAGAAATGTTTTGGAATTGGATATTTGTATGTACATATAAATATTCTAAACTGCATCACATTCATATCACATCTCATTTAAAACAGTATGAATGTGGCTCTTAAATTAAATCTCTGCTGTTGTCATGTTTTGAATACTTCAACTAAATTGAGGCCATTTGTTTTATAATTTTATTACTGTCTTTTTTTGTAAATTAAATTGAAATGAAATGAAATTATTACTCCTTATACTGTAAGATTTTGTGACAAAGTTACTCTATTTTAAAAATACAAATACACAGAATGAGCAAATGTTTAAGAGCGATCTTTGTAATTGAAAAATGTGAGTGTGTGTATATATATATATATATATATATATATATGTGTGTGTGTGTGTGTGTGTGCATATATATAATATATAAAAGCCTTTACAAATGACAAATATTGAAATATTGAGAGATTAAAATACTTATATGGCAGTATACATTATGTAGTAGTTTTTCCAATGGTACTGAAAATGTTTACGCTTGTCATGAAATCAAAAATTACCCTACTTACTTTTTTGTGCACATTTGTAATTCTTGTGATGAACAAGAATGAAATTCAAGTCAGTAAGGTTTTTAGAGCTTTATATATGAAAACCTTTTTTTTGAAAATTAACTAGTAACTAGTACTCAGAGAAGAGTAATTCGTACTTTTACTTAATTACTGTTTTGACACCAGTACTTTTACTTGTAATTGAGTATTATTTCAGCAATGTAACAGTAGTTGTAATTAAGTACAAATTTTAAGTACTCTTTCCACCACTGTAAACTAGGCACTGTAGATTCCTATTCTTTAAAAACTTTTCACATGAAGAGTCATTTCCATCAATATGATGTACTGCTTGCTGGAGAAATTCTCCAGTTAGAAAGACATTGCTTGGTGTAGTTAATATAAAGCACAAAAAAAGGACTTGAAACAAAGATCAAGAGAAAAAATACTAAGAACAAAGATCACAAGCCTCAAGTAAAGGAAATCATGTATAATCATATACAGTTAAGGTCAATCCCACTTTCAGAATCTGCACAATGTTATTTATTTTACCAAAATAAGAGGGATAATACAAAATACATGTTGTTGTTTTTTTTAAGTCATACTGACTTCAAAAGTTTATATTGAATCTTTATACTGTGACCCTGAATGATCCCCAGCTGTGTTTTTTTGTATAGTGATAGTTGAAGGAAAGGTTTCAAATACATAAGCAAGCTGAAAAGAAAAAACAGGATCATGCAGGTTACAACACAGTATTAAGAATCAAGGGGGTGTGAACTTTTGATCAGGATTAAATTGTGGATTATACAGTGGGTACAGAAAGTATTAACATCATCCCAAAAGGCAGCAATCCCCAAACAAGCTTCATATATATAAATATTAAAATCTGGGTACCTTTCCACTTAATTTGTATACTGGTCACCTAGTTTATGAAGCACTAACGTTCACAAAATAGAAGGAAAAGTAAGGGACCTCATTAACATTACAGCATGGGAGATGTCTAATTTATACTGTACTGTAGCTAAGACAACATTACATTTAAGTAAAAAATAATATCATAGACTTGTAATATTGTGGTTTAAGATTATGGGGAACAGTGTTTATGGGCCATTGTTGCATTATTTTTTTTTTTCTTTTCAAAAAATAAATGTCCATCATATTAAAATCATACCATCATATTAACATTTATCTTTATCCTTTTTGCTGTGATGTGCGACATGACCATCTGCTGACGAGACAAGTGAAAAATCCAGAAAGTTCAATGAAGAGGAAAAATGAAATCAACCAGTTGGGTTAAAATAACCCAGCCCAGTGGTTCAGTGGTGAAAATCATTTGACCCAGCATGAAAAACCCCACTTTGTGTTTACATTACCTCAAATTACCCATAATTTTGACCCGGTACAATTAACCCAACAATCTGTTTACAGAAATAATCCAGCACTTTTTACAGTGCACTAGTTGAAAGAATGATGGTATCCAATCTCTGTTGATGGTAATCATCGACCTCCATAGTATTTTCTTTTATGCTTGTTGGTAAGAAAAAAAATGAAAGTATGGAAAAGGATTATCCCAAAAAGTTTACCTATAAACTCAACAGGCAAACACTGGTCTATCATTAATCTACATCAAACATGTTTTATCATTTTAAAAAAACATTGGTATTCTAACACTAGCCACTTCACATGCATGCTAGTTTTAATTTAGGGTTAGCTTTGAAAAACTTGTGCACATGCAATGACATTAGGTGCTTTTCCAGGTGTTAATGCAGTGTGCAGAAGTTTCTGATCAAACCATTTTTTTTATCACTGTCCATCATAAAATGTTCTCCTTGTCATTAAATGGTCTATAAATTACATTAAATTAAATGAAATCAGCTTAAATTATACAAATGTCTTACATTCAATCATGCATACATTAAATAGTTTTAAAACTATTTAAAAAAACTCTTACTGATATATAGACAATAACAAAGACATTAAAAAAACATTTAGCGTGAGCCATTGAACAAAAACTAATGAAATCATCCATTATCACAGGAATTCCCTCAATTCCAGTCATTAAATATTAAAGCAGAGCACATTGTTTGTGGAAGGAAACACACAACCATGATTTAAAATCAATTGCAACTCTCAATGCTGCAAGCAACACTCATATTTAATTAATCTTAGCTGGAGATAAATTAATTATTATCAGATTTCCTGCATCATGGTTGTCTAAGCCTAAAGGAGCAGACTAAATCAAGCTCATCATAAACCATAAGATAACCACATGTGTCATTCATAGGTGATGTAAGAGATGATGCAGATGTCTTGGATTGTGACACTGTGTTATTGAATTTTGCTTATTTGGTTGAATCTCAGCTCTGTAAATTGGTCTCTGTTCAGAAACATACAACGCATGGTCATTGTTTACTGTGTCCAGCTGTCCATGCAATTATAGCCTCTCCATGTGTTGGATGGCCTTGGTGGACTGGATGATGTATTGTCTAATGTTTCCCTGCAGTTTGTTGTCCCCATCAGCCTACAGATAGCTTACTCACCCCGACTGTTATTCTAGAGGATGTCTCCCTCAAGATTCACTGTTCAGATGGTGTTACCACTGCACAAAGCCATTTGTAATGAACATCAGACTGGACATCCTGTTTGTGTGAGTCACAGTGACTCAGACAGCAACATCAGCACCCCTGCTATAGAATAAGAGATTCACATGAATGCTGTATTGAGTTCCAAATGTTCTTCAATAAAGGGATTCCCATGCAGCTTAGCAGAGGTGGGTATTTTTTCTCTTAGAATACACACTGTAAAGATATGAAACAGTTACCACAGCTACCCGATATTGCCAAAACCTTGCTAAAGGGGAATTGGTGCACATACTGGAGAGAACAAAAATGCAATGTATGAGATAGAGAAATGAGATGAAAAGTTAAAAGAAGAGAAATACAAATGCTGGAGGCTGGGGGTTGCACTGTTATCTTGGCTGACTCAATGCTATCACAGGGCATCTTAGTTCCAGTATCTTAGTTCCAGTTTGATCATTGTTTCATTATTATTCATACACACTAGATAAGGACAGCACAGAGGAATCGTTTTAAAAGATAATTCATTGCATGCATTATTATGTGCCAATAATGAAAAGATGCATTTGATTTGGCTCACCTTAACAATGTTGTCAAAACTGGTTTTAGCCTCTTAAGAAGCTAAACAAGATTTACTGATAACAGGCTATTTAGGCTGTAGGATAGTTTCAAGCACCAATAGGAAAGTAATTTTTTACAATAAAAGGACATGCATGCACTTCTGTATTTTACTATTTGTATTTGTGTTGGTGAGGCCATTTTAGTAACCACAAAATTTAAATCATCCTTTCTGGTCAGTAATGATTTTGGTCCTGGGATGGTATGTAAAGAAATATACTGTATATGGGTGGCTTTTCAATACCCCTTCATTTTTCACATTTTACTATTTCAAGAGTTCGCGCTTCCTCATAATCAAGAAGGATAAAGTTTAGCATATGTGGCGTACTGTCCGGGGGGTGAGCCATAAGGACGGCGGACACCTAACCCTAGAGGCTTGAACCCTAGCCAGAGCTAGAGCTCGGCATCCAGCTCGTTCCTTTCATGCCCCCTGGAAAGGAAGGCGCGAGAGCAGCTAAATGGCGGAGAAGGGGTGGAGGAGGGATGCGTAAAAGGCGGGATGTGGAAGGAAAGAGGACGGGCTATTTATAGTGGGTAGAAGGGGATTTGATTGGGCAGGTGTAATGAGGAGATCGACTAGGTGAGGAGGAGGGATGCACAAAAGCGAGAAGCTGGGAAATGAAAGCTGGGATAATTTATAGTGAAGGGGAGAGATTTGATTGGGCGCGAATAAACAAGGCATGATTAGGTAAACAAGCTGCCAGCTGTGTATGATTACTCGTTCAGCGATCCTCTCGAAACAAAGTTATTTGCAAAACTTTTACTTTCAAGAGTTCACGCTTTCCTTGTAATAATAATAAACCAAATTGGTGACCTGTCTGGGGATCGAGCCAAGAGAACAGCGAACTCCGAACCCTAGTGGATTGAATCCTAGCGTGGGCAAGAGTTCAGCGTTCGGCTCGTTCACCGTCTGCCCCCCAAAAAGGGAGCGCCAAAAAATGCAATGAGACAGGATGCTGGATGAAGGAGAATAATAGGAAAAATAGAGTGATGTTAATGTAAGATGACGAGATTAAACTTTGTTTATCAATGCAGAGATGGTCTCTGTAGTCAAGACGACGATAATCACTGGAAATCAGGTGTCCCCAACTAAGCAAGCCAGAGGCGACAGCGGCAAGGAACCAAAACCCGATCCATGAGAGAATGGGAAAAAAAACAACCTTTGGAGAACCAGACTTAGGAACCTAATTTCCAGTTAAATTAAACACATGTAAAAGTGTAAGGACTTATAGTGTGTGTGGAACAGGGTGTACTGGTTGGGGACTAGGTGGGGAGGGACTAAGGATAGCTTTTTTAGATAAAGTACCGCATGAAAGGAAAAACTTTAGATAGATAACCTCTGCGGAGACATGAAAGGGGGAGGTTTGAGATAGAGAACCTTAGCTAATGTTGGAAGTAGAAAAGCCTCTGCGTGGGCAGTATGGTAGAGAGAGGTAAGGCGATGGGCTGCCTCTGCGGAGGCTGGCGAAACCTTAATGGAGGTGGTGAACCTCCATAAAGATGGGATAGACGAGAGAAAGACTCTGCAGAGGTAAGGGGTTGGGCTGCCTCTGCGGAGGCGGGACAGGACGGGGAAATTAGTTAAACAGTTCTAGTCAGTAAATAAAACAGGAACTGCTGGTTAAATAAACAAAGACTAAAGAAAAGTGAATGTTTTTACTGCCATAAACAAGGGCACTTAATTGCTGATTGTCTCATGTTAAAATGCAAGCAGCAGCCGCCACATAAAAGTGTGGGGTTCGTAAACTTTCTTGAAATTTCTTGAATTACTGGCGAGTCATCTGCTGAGGATTGTGTTGACCCCAGCTATAGGCCGTTCCTGTTGAAGAGGTTAATTTCGTTTTCTGGCAAACCCGTAGATCAACTGGAAATTCAGTTGCTCAAGGATACTGGGGCTGGATACTCCTTCCTGGTTGAAGACCAGACCCTTGTCTAACCAGTCATTTTGTGGATCTAGTATTTTAGTTCAAGGCATTGAAATGAGGCTTCTAAAGGTACCGTTACATCGGGTCCATTTACAATGCGATTTAGTTGCCGTATTTGTGTCTGTCAGAGTCCGTCCTTCGCTTTCCATAAAAGGTGTTTCATTTATTCTGGTAACGATTTGGCTGGTGGTAAGGTCATGCCAGCATTAGAAGTCGTTGATCAGCCTAGTTCTGTGTCTTGCTCAGATAAGTTGGCTGTGAGCTACCCTGATGTTTTCCCTGTTTGTGTTCTGACGTGTGCTCAGACACGGAAAGCACATGACACCGTTGACTTGTCAGAATCATTTCTAGCCCCTGGGTTTGCTGAAAATGTGTTTCCTGCATTGGAAGAAGACTTCACTCCTGTCACCCAACAGGTAAAATCGGGGAGGTTGAAGTTAGACGGGAATGCTCTGAATTTACCTGTGTCTCGCTCTCAGATATTCACTGCGCAAAGAGAAGATGAGACTTTGGCAACATTTTTGGTAAGATTGTCATTCCTTCAGTTTACTCTCAGCATGTCCTGTGTCTGGCGCACGATCACGTATTGTCAGGTCATTTGGGCATTACGAAAACGTACAATAGACTCCTTAGACATTTATTCTGGCCTGGCTTAAAGAAGGATGTCATGGAATTTTGCCGAACTTGCCATATTTGTCAGTGTATGGGAAAACCAAATTAGATTATTCCGCTTAACGTTTTCATCAGACACTCAAGTCAATGTTAAAAAAGTATTGTGCCGACACAAAAGGAGACTGGGATAAAAGCGTTCCATTGGTGTTGCAGTGCGTGAGTGTGTGCAGGAATCGCCCGGTGTTCTGTCCAGCTGTGCTCGTTTTCGGACACGCTGTCCAAGGACCACTCAACCTCCTAAAAGAGAACATTTTGGGAATTGAGGCAAGTCCTAAGTCTAATGTGTTAAAGCATGTTAGTTGTTTTAGAGAACGCTTGCATAAGGCTTGCATGAGGTTCTTTTCAGCCTGGTGACAGGGTGCTTGTATTGCTATCGATCCCCGGATCTGCCTTGTCTGCCCGCTTTTCAGGTCCCTACATAGTGCAGGAAAAATTGAGTGAGACAGATTATGTAATTTGTACTCCAGAAAGAAAACACCAGTAAAGAGTGTGTCATGTAAACATGTTGAAAGTGCATCACCTTAGAGAGAGTCCATCAAGAAAAGTGGATGAGGAAAAATCTGCACCGGTTGTTTCTTCTTTCGTAGTGATTAGTGAGGTTCCCTCTTCCGCTCAGCTATGTGTCACTGATGAGGATGGCCTTGTGTTGCATAATGCTCCTCTACAGTGCGTCAGGTTAAGCAATTCTGAACACAACATGGTACAACATGATATAAATGTTAATAACTCCCCTCCCATCAAACAACACGCTTACTGTATTAATCCAGCAGAACTTGCTACTATGAGAAAAGAAGTTGAATATTTAGCAGAAAATGGTCTAGCTACTCCTAGTTGTTGTCCGTGGAGTTCTCTGTGTGTTCTTGTACCTAAACCAGATGTAACGTTTTGTTTTTGCACGGATTATTGCTTTCCCCTCCCTCGTATGGAGGATTGTATTGACAACCTCGGGTCCGTCATTTTTGTTACTAATTTAGATTTATTGAAAGGCTACTGGCAGGTGCATTTAACACCTCGAGCTTCAGATATTTCGGCCTTCATAAACGCGGATCACTTCACAACAGGTGTTCCAAATTGTAACGCATATCTGGATGACTTAGTAGTGCATTCGTCCAGATGGCCAGCACACATTTCTTTTTCTTCACATTCACCATTTTGAACGGCTTTCCAAAGCTACACTTACTCTCAATTTAGCCAAGTACGAATTTGCTCATTTGAATTCTGCCAAAGGCATTCAGAGTTTGTGTGCTTAAAAGTATGGGTGTTAATCTTGGTTTTTACAATTCAATGCAATAAGATTATTATTTCTCAACACAATGGCCCAGTTTCACAAACATGGTTTACCTTAAACCAGGACTAGGCCTTAGTTAAATTAAGATATTAATGCATCTTTTACAAAATGTTAAGATATGTCAAAACAAGATATTTTAAGTAGAAGCAGTTCAAACATGCATTTTAGTCTGTGACTAACTTAAGCCTTGTCTGTGAAACCAGGAGAATATCACATTCTCATTCAGTATTACTGCACCTGGCTACATTTTAAATCAAATTTATTTTGTGCATTTTTTTTAAAATTATTATATAAACAGGCTACTCTTTTAAATCTATTACTTATTTTAAAAAGTGCTCTTTCAGTATACGAAAGTTTACAGAAATAGTCTTTACTTGGATTTTGGATTTTTTCCTTTTTCTTTTCCTTTTTTGCTTGATTCTTACTGATGAGATCATTGACAGTGGCAGCTTCAACAGGCTGTTTTCAGACTAATGCAGATCTCTTTCGATATATCAGATGTTTTGCTCTGCTCTTAGCTGAAAATATAACTGACGGTGTGTTCATCAATTTTGTATAAAAGCATTCAAAAATGCAAGTGCCTTTAGCCGCAGCCGCGATTAGTCGCTTCAGGACAAACACAACGCACAAGTCTTTCAGTGCGCAGGTTTCGTGCATCTAATACCAATGCATTCCAAACTGTATGTGAAGATCACAGACGAAGTGGGTTGTTTTCATTTTCACTGAAAATAGAGTATTGAGTCTGGTCACTCTGCCATAAAGCCCAGATCAGTGGAGTGTTGCAGTGATGTTTGCCTTTTTGTAAGTTTCCCCCATCTCCATATGGAGCTCAACTAGAGTGACCATCAGATTCTTGGTCACCACTTTTTGTGTCTTGACACAATCCTGTCTCTGAGCTCTAAAACCAGTTCTTTTGACTTCAAGGATTGTTTTTTGCCATACCATGCATTTTCAGCTATTAGACATTTTGTTGACTGATGCATGTGCCTTTCCAAATCATACCCATTCAAATTAACTGGCCATTCAAATGAATAGGTTAACTAATGAAGTAGCATCTACAAGCGGTGTTGGAATGCTCCTGAGCTAAATTTCAGGTGTCCCAGAAAAGGGCATAATTATTCATTTTATTATTTTAGGGTAATATAAATCTTAAAACAGATGGAAATTCCCAATATCTTCTGAGAGACAATGGAACTTTGAAATGCTTTATAGTACTCAAAGTGAACACACAATCCCTAAAACACACATCACTAGGGCACATTGAATGAATACATTTACACATACCTCCAGGGTTCCTTGTTAAGAGACCCATACTGTTAAAATTCAAAACCAATTGATTACTTATCCTGCTGGTCAGTGTGTGAACTCCCAGCGCAAGCTGGGGGCAGACACAAAACCTTTGTTCTCTGCATTGTTTGCAATTTCACTGTGAATTTCTTTAATGAGAAAAAAGGAAAGATAGACCTAATTTGTGGAACAATAGGTGACTGTGGAGACTGGCAATTCATCTTAAGCTGCATGAGGAATATAGTAATTGACAGTGTTGACGGCTGTATTCATTATCAGTCATAAGTCACTGAGCAGTGTACATAATTTAGCATCGATTATTAAGTATTTTAGTAATTATTATTCAAAGACGACTGATTGATATATGTGCAATTATATCTGAGCATGACAGTTACACTGAGAACAATGACTTGCCCTTTAGATATTGATAGCTGAACTTCCAAAAATGTAAAGAATGTCTTTCAAATTTTTCTGCCCATTATTATTTTCAATAACGTTCAAGTCTATAGAAGCATAAAATCATGACTGACAACCTGTGACCATGAATACTTCAAAAAGATATGGGAACTTTGAATTGCTCTGAAGGTCAGGACAGAAATAGTACAGTGAGTGACTATTTTTGAACCGAGGACCTACTTGAAAGCTGACTGAAAAATGTCAGAATGGCCTTTTAGCAAGATGAACCACGCTACACATGCTCGTATTAAAATGGCCACTCGGGCAAAACACTTATGTCATCTCAATGTGTGAAACTGAAGCAATGCATCTGCATGAGTTATATATAAACAGTCTGAAATATTTAAAATTAAAGTGAGGGAGCAAAAACTTGTGTGAACTCTGGGGTGTTGAAATAAACAATGTCTGTAAGTATGTCCCTTTTACAGTGTGTATATGATAAGGATTAGTTCTCTTCCAGAATAATTTTTTTTTGATCATTTACTTAAACCCATGTAATCCCAATTGTTCATGTCTTTCTTACTTCAGTTGAAAAGAAATTAAGGCTTTTGAGGAAAACATTTTAGGATTTTCTCCTATGGAAAATCCCCATCCTCGATGGGAGACAACAGGTTAAAGTGGTTTATAGTTTTAAACGTAAAATGTGTTCCAATAATAACCAAATCCTTTGACACTGCAGACATGCACCTCATGAAGGGTTTTTTTTTTAACTGTCACACTTTAAAATGTATTTCATAAAAAAATATTTTGCTTTTATTTTAAAAATAAATCTAAATACTTTGTGACCTGTTAATTCCAACACTTGTATCCCTGTATTAGTGATGGACAGAGCTTAAAAAATCAAAACGAAAAATTGTGGTATTGAAACGATGTGTTTGGCAAGCATTTAATACACAGATTTTGTGTGCATATGATACAAAATTTGTTGCCATGCATATGATACGCATGTTTTCGCACACATATGAAAAGTATCTACCCCAACCCTACGCATCGCGTACCATAAACATGCCAAAACACGTTTAAACACTTTATTGAAAATTGTAAGAAACAAATAAAAGAGGCACTCTTTTCCATATTCACAAAGTGTTTGTCAATATCAGCCCCACTGCAGGCTTCTCTCATTGAATCTGGTCGCAGGCGTTACCTTACTGAAATTCATAACGGCACATCAAATTTGCATGCAAAATATTGAACACAATACTTGTCATATATGTTCCGAAGTTCTTATCACAATGAATATGAAGTTGTAGTCAAAGTGTTTTATGAGGGCTTGTGGTACTTTTCTATTTTATTTTCATGATGAATTCAATCTTTTTTTTTATGGTACTGTCGCCGCCAGGCAAAAGACAACGCAACAAGGGAGCTTGGTGAAATCCCCGAAGGGTAGATTTATTACAGTATGTGAACAAAAACCAAGTGAAGTGACGGTGGTTCGCTGATTGATCCCAGGTGTTTCCCATGACTGCCAGGGCGACGCTGATGAGCTACGGGGCTTCCTGAAAGTCCTGGAGCGTCAGGAACCACCTCGTGACCCGGGCGTTGGTGTCTTTCGCCCTGGCCATCCACTGCAAGGGAGCATGATCGGTTAAGAGGGTGAACTTACGGCCTAAGAGGTAGTACCTGAGCTCCAGGACCGCCCACTTGATGGCCAGGGCTTCCTTTTCCACTGTAGCGTAGTTTCTCTCGGACTGGGTCAGCTTCCGACTGATGTAGGTGACCGGATGCTCCTCTCCCTCCTGGACCTGGGAGAGCACGGCCCCGAGTCCCGTGTCTGAAGCATCCGTCTGTAGAAGGAAGGGGCAGTTGAAGTCCGGGGCCCGGAGCACCGGCTCCGTGGTGAGGGCCCGCTTGATGGCCTGGAACGCCTCCTCCGTCTCCCGAGTCCAGACAATCTTGTCCGGATGCCCCTTCCTTGTCAGGTCTGTCAGAGGGGCAGCTAAGGAGGAGAAGCTGGGGATAAAACATCTATAGTAACCCGCCAACCCCAAAAA
The DNA here is from genome assembly GCA_034779775.1 of Enteromius afrohamiltoni. NCBI lineage: Eukaryota > Metazoa > Chordata > Actinopteri > Cypriniformes > Cyprinidae > Enteromius > Enteromius afrohamiltoni. The sequence goes on from JAUYWG010000031.1 coordinate 3,947,828, forward strand.
GGCCCGTACCTGGGTTTTGGTGGAAGGCCGGGGGGCCTCCAGGACTGCCTTCACCTTTCGTTCCTGGGGCTTGATCATACCGCGCCCGACGGTGAAACCCAGGTACTGGGCCTCCGACATGGCTAGGTGACACTTGCGGGGGTTGGCGGTGAGCCCGGCCCTCCGGAGATCCGTCAGCACCCTCCGGAGCCGGTCCAGGTGGTCCTCCCATGCCTCCGAGTGGATCACGATGTCGTCGATGTAGGCCGCGGCGTCGGCTTGGTGCAGCCAGAGGACGACATCGGAGAGGCGCTGGAAGGTTGCTGGAGCTCCATGCAGCCCGAAGGGAAGGACCCGGTACTGCCAGTGGCCGGAGGGGGTTGAGAAGGCCATCTTGGCCCTGGCGTCCTTTGCGAGGGGGACCTGCCAATACCCTTTGGTCAGGTCTAGGGTGCTGATAAACCTGGCCCTTCTGGGCGGCCGACAGATGGGGGTTGGTGTCGACAACCACGGGCTCGTGGAGGGTAAGTGCGGCCACTTGGTCCC
>JAUYWG010000031.1:3978320-3989228 GCA_034779775.1 Enteromius afrohamiltoni
TCATCAATATTAAAACAATAAAAGGTTTGAAACTACTTCAGTTGTGTGTAATGAATCTAAAATATATGAAAGTCTAAAGTTTATCAGTTCATTACAGAAAATAATGAACTTCATCACAATATGCTATTTTTTTGAAAAGGACATGTATTTAAGGGGTTAGTTCACCCAAAAATGAAAATTCTGTCATTAATTACTCACCCTCATGTTATTCCAAACCCATAAGACCTTCGTTTATCTTCAAAAAACAAATAAAAATATTTTTGACAATATCAGAGAGCCATCTGGTCCTCCATAGACAGCAACACAACTGGCAATGATCCAGGTTCAGAAATGTAGCAAAAACATTGGCAAAACAGTCTATGTGACATCAGTGGCTCAACTTCACTTCTGCGATGCTAGGAGAATACTTTTTTGTGAAAAGAAAAAAAAAAAAGATAATTTACTCTATCCATTATTTTTCTGTGACTTACATCTTCGCCATTTTAGTGAGTTTCACAACGCACCGTATACACAAGCTTTACCGTATATGACGTCATCAGCCTTGTTTACATCCGGGTGAAAGCAAGCCCATGTACTATACATAATCTGTTGGTCTTTACACCTGGAGTAAATTCTTTATAAAATGGCAGAAGACGCAAGTCATGGAAGAAGAATGGAACTGTTTTAATGATGTTTTCACTATGTTTCTGGACCTGGATCATAGACAGTTGTGTTGCTGTCTATGGAGGGTCAGATATCTCTCTCTTATATCATCAAAAGTATCTTAATTTGTGATCCGAAGATGAACGAAGGTTTTATGGGTTTGGAACAACATGAGGGTGAGTAATCAATGGCCAAGTTCAACGTGTCCATAGGTCAACATATTTTGTTGCTGTAACAACATTTTAATACAAAAATATAGTCTTGACCTTATCTCTACACCTAAACCTAACCTAACACAACTGATGCACTGAAAAGCATCAAACACTGCACCAAACAAGAATCAAACACTGATTGTAAGCCTAAACTTCACACAACTGTAAACTGTTTTAAATGCATCAGAGTGTACTAAAATTGCGCCCCTATCAAATACAGAACATTTGCATATTAATGTTTTGTACTATTTTATGTGGTTCAGGGTTGGTGTAGCTCAGTTTGTAAAGAGATGTGTTGTAAGATGAGATGTGATGATGCAATCAAACATTTTAATCCAGAGAAGGCATGTACGTATAAAAACCTATAAATCATGATTCTGTACAATTTTTGTAACAGGTAGATTTATAGGTGGGTTAGTGTGGTCATTCGTACGAATTACACCTAGTAAAATATGTCTAGATCACTGTAAAAACTATACACACTGCATTTAAACAAAAGGCATTTTGATTGGTAACCAGAGTCATACATCATTTCATGACAACAGACAAAATACGACACTGCCATTTTTTTTACGCCTGCTATAATGTGCATAACTTTAAAATGTAAATTTAGGTCGTAGTAAAGTACTTACACAAACGACCAATATTGTTGGAGGACAAGCTCACCCAGAGACATGTTGAACTTGGTAAAATCAAGTAAAATCAGCCAAGTGGAAATTTTATATTGTAATGTTTATTTATTTATTCACTGGTCCCACTTTACATTAAGTGCCCCTAGTATCTGTGTACTTTCATAGTAACTAGATGTGTATGTAGTATGCAACCACAGTGTAAGTACACACTGGTACATAGTTTCTACAGCTGTAATTTCTGTAACTTCACACATGTAACAACCCTCAGAATGGTATGTGTAAGTACAATGTGTAACGGGACATTGGTAACAACACTTTTTGGTAATAAAAGTACAAATGTGTAACAAAACGAACAGCACTTTTTGGTGTTACACTTTATATTAAATAGACAATTGCTATTGATTTGGAATGAATTACTCTGATGTTACACAGCAGCAGGCAGTAAATTAAGCTTTACATCTAAATTGGTGTCCAGAATGTTACACTTTATATTAAGTGGGCAGTTCCTGAGGAGTTACCATGTATATACACTGGTATTACAGAGGTGCACCAACTTCACCAACTCTACCCACTTTACATATCCCCTAAACCTACCCAACTACACCCCCTGATAACCCCCTTTTCCTGTTACTCTTATACATACTGCTGTTACAAAATGTAGCTATGTAATTTCTGTTACATGAATACTTAGTGAAGTGAAACAAGTGTTGTAACCAATGTCCTGTTACACATTTGTGCTTACACACCCCATTCTGAGGGTTGTTACATGTGTGTAGTTACAGAAATATTACATCTGTAAATACTATGTAGCAATGTGTACTTACACTGTGGTTACATATTAGATACACATCTAGTTACTAAGTACAGGTATTAGGGACACATAATGCAAAGTGGGACCATTCATTTAATACACATATTTTAGCCACCTGTATAAATAAAATAAAATACTTCATATTGTTCCCCTATTAGTATCCTGCAATAAGTGTTGCAATTTTGTGTTTGCATGGACCAAAACCAGTTGTTGCAGACTTTTCTTGCAGGTGTATTTAGCATTTGTACTGTAATTTTCATCAGAGCAAAAATGTCTTATTCAAGAGGACACATTTCTAATCAGCTGGGCAGTGTGCAATCACTTAAATAATAGGTGTGAGTGATTTTACCTTTGTGGTGGTTTGAGCATACGCACATATATCTGTCATTGTGATTAACCTTTAATGAGGGACTTGTATCTAGAGGCACTAGAGAATATAAAATATAGATATGTGCAACTATGTCTCATACAACGACCGAGTTTCAAAACCTTAGTCACTGCCAGTCACTCTCCATGTTGTGAATAATACAATTTGAAAAATGGGATTAATTTGGAAATTAGACAGTTCTGCTCTGCTACATTGCATCTCATTGACTGCTGGAGGGAAGGATGGTTTCTAGGGGGCTGCTGTAGCAGACTTAACTATCTGCTACTGAAAACTAAGCCGCTCGTTCAATCTGCATTTTCAGCTAAGGTGTCTGATATGGTGAAAATGGATAATGCAGGGAAATAGAAAAATGGGGAGATGTTAGTAAGTTATAGGCCCCTTGATAAAAAAGACCCACAGAGTTACCTACATCTAACAGAATACTAATCTCAGAATCATGTGAAGATCTTTATTTGGTATTCCTGTTGGAGTGTTATGTTACTGCTTTAGATTCAGGGAGGGAACATTCGATTTCTGACACTACACTGACAATCAGGACCTCCAAAATCTTTACACAAAGTTCTCTTGGGAATCATTTAAATGGGCTGTATTTGTGAGTCAACAGCAAGGAAGAAGTTTACTAAGAGCTGTAGAGATGAGCATTAGTAGCCATTTAAATTGAATCACTGACTGGAGCACAACCACTGTAAAACATTAGATGTGCCACATCAATCAGAAAACTATAGAGGAGCATAATCAATGTGCCTTATCAATCATCTGTGCCTTTATGTGTATCTGTATGTGTGTGCCTGTAAAATGTATAAATGCAAAGCAGTGTATTCATTTTGAAGGTTCATGATCTGGCACTGCTCAGTCTCAGAAACGCAGTGTGTCCCCATTGCAAGATAGAAGGATATCAGCTCATCTTCCAGTGCTCAATGTATTATGAAACAATGACGCAGATGAGACCTCAGCAGATTCCCATCTGACCCCAGGAGCACTACTCAGAGCAGAGAAAAGTGGTCTCCTTATTAAAACTCTTAAATCATCGGAGATCATTACAGAAGGATTTTCTTTTCTAGGTCTGTAATTGTGTCAAATATTTTTATATTACAATTGCACTCTTTTATTATTTCTAACAAATATCTCTTGTGATGAATAAAAGATACTGATACTGATTGATACTGAAACGTCAGAGACATAATTTCCTAGGGAGCTTGTTTGACTTGGGCTGAGAACTCAAATTTGTGCCCACAGGTCACTCCTTGACAATCAGCCTACCATCTGCTCCCCATTAGGATGTACTGTCACCTCTATAAAGAACTGATTCATGCACTCCACTGCACTTTCAGAAAATGGAAAAACAGTCCAATTGGAACACACAATTGTCCTTATGTTCATCATTCTTTCTGTCAGCTCTTAGACATTTTGATGCTGTATGATGGCCTATAGCACATTAGTATATACACTCACCTAAAGGATTATTAGGAACACCTGTTCAATTTCTCATTAATGCAATTATCTAATCAACCAATCACATGGCAGTTGCTTCAATGCATTTGGGGGTGTGGTCCTGGTCAAGACAGTTTCACAGCCAGGAGAGCTGTTTCCAATCCTTGCGGTTCCTAACCCGCTAGTAACAGGTCCTAGCCCTGTATCACGGTCCGAGGAGCCGTGTAACACCCTGGCGGTACCGGTTTCACATTCAGGAGAGCTGTTTCTGTTCATAACCCGCCAGTAACGGGTCCCAGCCCCGATTTACCATGGCCTGAGCCTCCAGAGTCCATCAACGACCCTGATGTTCCATGGCCCGATCCGAAACGGGGCCATGTTATGATCCCGATTGGCCGTGGCCCCAGTCGCATGAGCCCGTGACACTAATATCCCAGAGGACCCGCCAGTGGCTGCACAAACCCCAGAGAGGTCGTCTACGGACGTAGATGCTCCAGGGGTCTCGCTGGTGGCTGCACAACCTCCGGGTCTGTCCATTAAGGCCGCTCAGGAACTCTCACCAGACCCAGAATCAGCCACAGAGGCCTTTGAACTTTCACCTTGCCCTGAACCGGCCATGGAGGCCGATGATGAACTTTTCCTTTGCACTGAGCGAACCAAGCGGACCATTGAACTGTCGCCCTGCCCTGAGTCAGGCCCTAAGACTGCCAAACCTCATTCTGGACCTGCCCCGGCTGTCGAGACCACTCAACCCGAGACAGTGGCAGGTAAGAACTCGGCCGATGAGGCCTATACTAACCTGTCTGTGCTCCCTTGTGCAGTTTCGCTGTCTGTTCGGCCCAGAAGGGCATCCTCGCTGTCGTATATGCCCAGATAGGCTTTGCCACCATCCGCTCCGCTCCGCTCTCCCTTGTTTATTACTCCGCCTCGCTCATCAAGATTCAGGCCTAATCAGAGGTCGTTAACACACTGCAATGAAATGATTTCACTCATCTAAATTTCTGTAACATGTCTCCATTGCGGTTGCCAAAGTGAGAGGATTTCTAGTGCAGACAGTACATTGTTGTGTTTCGTTTATTAAAAACAACCATTTCCCTTCCCCTTTACACAACACATTTCTTCACAAATATATGAACATGTACTGTATACAAGAATAGGCATCAAAGAATGCAGAAGCAACAATAGTTATTAAATCAATAACTGAAGAAGAACCTTTATGATAGGTCACCATAAGATACTATTATTTAGCTTAGCTTGTTCTCAGAGCTATTTCATGTACAACATATTTTCAGCATACTTTCTGATTGAAAACATAATTAAATACTAAACATATTTCAAGGAGAGGCTGCCTCCAGAATAGCACAGTGACGTCATGAAACCCACCCACACGTGCAAATCAGAGGGAAGAAAAACTGCCAAGATGCTTTCTATATGATGAACTCAAAAAAGTGTTATTCTTTTTCCTGCAAACACACACACACCAGACACACAAATATCTAGAAATCATTGTCAATCTTTACTACAGCATTTGGATCATACAAGCCGAGTCATTAGGGCAAACCCTGGTCTTTCTCATGTTAAGGTCAGAAACAATGTGTGGGATTAGCAAATAAAAATAAAAATTGCAATTCATAGAATTAATTGGAATTTTACGTGGACTGTCAGAAACAAAACAAAGAATGGTTTGCCTTATAAAATACTTTATTCAAAAGGCATTCTGGCCATTACTGAGCCATTATTAGCAAACAAGGCTTCCAGCACAACCCAGTTTAATGAAAATACATATCAATACTATGCCAAATAAAAATTATTATTTTTGATATATATTTGACACACGTTTGGCTTGCATATAATCAGGGATGGGCAGTATTTCAAAATATACATTTACAAATAAATACATATGTTTGAAATACGAAACATTACTTTGTATTGAAACACCTTTGAAAAAAATTATTTTTGCATTTAAAAAACAAACAAACTCATTTTCATGTGAGCTGCAGCTGTATGATTCCATCTAGAATTGGGTTATTGTCTGGATTCCTGTCACGAATGGCACTATAGTTGCCCGCGAAAGCCTTCAGAGGGCACTCCAGCCCTGACTGTGTTCATTGTTTGTGTGTCTCTCTGTTTGCTGTTTAGGACTTGTATTATGAAGTGTCTCCCGTTGTTTCCATATCAACCCTGTAATGTCTCTACTTGTGTGTTGCCATGTCTACAGATTAGTCCAGCCCCCTCGTTTCCTCGTTATGTGTTGTATATAAAGGACCTCTCTGTGTGTTTACATTCGCTGTTCAATGTGTGGATGTACCTTGTGCTTTCCTCTTTGTCAAACCATTCGTGTTTCCCTGAGTTCCCTGTGTTTCGTTTGGTGTATCGCTCTGGATTTATCATTGACCCTGCCTGCTTTGGATATTGTCTCTCGTCTTCGCCCTACTGGATAACGTTTGCCTATCGCATGACCAACGCTACGCTATTGGATTATTCTATTGTCTCAACCTCTGATATTCCTGCTGTTCCAAGACCCAGCTTACTGTACTGTGTGTTCGTTTAATAAATGTTTGCAAGTGGATCTGCATGCCTCATGTCTCATTCATGACCGAATTGAACAGCCACAAAGGATCCAGCAGCTTTACGCAGCATTCACGACCCAGATGTTATCCATTGATCCCCGGTTCTCACCTCGCCATTCAGCGAACGGCACTTCCGAGGGCTGTCCCATATGGAGGGCTAGTAGTGCCCGTAAAGCTATGCCATGTGGGGGTCCATTTAGTGCCAGTTCCTGAGTCCGAGTGCACAAGATGGCTGCCGCTCCCAAAACGCTGCACGAGTTGGCACACAAAATGGCCGCCGATCTCAAGGCACTGCATAGGATGATCGCCGAATCTGAGTCCCTGCCCAAGATGGCTGCCGATTTTAAAGCACTGTGCAAAATGGCTGACATGCGTCAGCTTAAGTCCTCATACAAGATGGCCACCACTCCTAAACCTGAGCACAAAATGGAGACTGCCTCCATTGCCGCCTTAGAGACTGTTCCTGTATCCATTGCATTCCCATCATGGCGGTTGCTATTTTGACTGTGTGGGCCACACACTGCTCCCCTGAACTCTCCTGTGAACCTGAGCCTGTCGATGACAGTGATTTGCCGTGGCTCGAACCACCAGAGACTGTTAGCATAGCTGATTTGCCGTGGCCTGAACTGCCAGAACCTGCTAACGTGCCTGATTTGCCATGGCCTGAACCGCCAGAGACTGTTTGTATGCCTGATTTGCCATGGCCCAAACCACCAGAGACTGTTAGCATGCCCAGTTTGCCATGGGCCAAGCCTGCCAGTGACACTGAATCCCCAGAGCTTCCGCCAATGATTGCACAGCCTCCAGGGAGGTCGGCTCCTGCTGTACATTCCCTGGAGGCTTCGCTGGTGGCTGCACCACACTCAGGGGTTTCAGTTGTTCCTACAGTAAGTTTGGAAACTCTACCAGGGGTTGCACTGACCTCCAGTTTGCCTGTGATTCCCCAAGACTTTTTCCTGGAGTCAGTATCTGCTTTTGAACCGGCCATGGAGGCCTCTAAACTCTCTCTGCTCCAACCAGGCCATGGAAGCTTCTGAACTCAGGCACAGCTCTGAACCGACCATGGAGGTCGCTCAACTTTCACTCTGCCCTGAGCCAGCCCCAGGAGCCGTCAAGCTCTTACCCGGACCTGCCCCGACTGCCGGGACCACTCACCCCCAGCCAGACACAGGTACAAACTCGGCCTTAGAGGCCACCACTAACTTGTTTATACTTCTCTGTGCAGTCCGGCCTCCTGCTCCGCCCTGGAGGACATATTTGCTCTCTGATCCGCCCTGGACGGCCTCTCCGCTGTCTGATCCGGCCAGGTGGGCCTCTCCTCTATCTGCTCCGCTCAGGTGGGCCTCTCCACCATCTTTTCCACCCTGGTGGGCCTCTCCGCTGTCTGTAATCCACTCTTAAGGGAGGGGCTATGTCACGAATGGCGCTGGATTTGCCCGCAGAAGCCTTAAGAGGGCACTCCAGCCCTGACTGTGTTCATTGTTTGTGTGTCTCTCTGTTCGCTGTTTAGGACTTGAATTATGAAGTGTCTCCCGTTCTTTCCATATCAACCCTGTAATGTCTCCACCCCACTAGTGTGTTGCCATGTCTACAGATTAGTCCAGCCCCCTTGTTTCCTCGGTATGTGTTGTATATAAAGGACCTCTCTGTGTGTTTACATTCGCTGTTCAATTTGTGGATGTACCTTGTGCTTTCCCCTTTGTCAAGCCATTCGTGTTTCCCTGAGTTCCCTGTGTTTCGTTCAGTGTATCGCTCTGGATTTATCATTGACCCTGCCTGCTTCCGATATTGTCTCTCGTCTTCGCCCTACTGGATAACGTTTGCCTATCGTATGACCACCGCTACGCTATTGGATTATTCTATTGTCTCAACCTCTGATATATTGCATTCAAGTGCTTTGCTTACTTTCCTGGGATTAGTAGGATTTTTTTATGTTTTATGTTTTTTTCTGCTATATCTTTTAATGAAAAATGGAGAAAAAATATTTTGTGAAATATTATTGCAATTTAAAATAACAGATTTCTAATTTAAGATACTTTAAAATATAATTTATTTCTGTGATCAAATCTATATTTTCATCATCGTTACTCTTCAGTGTCACATGAGCTTTCAGAAATCTTTCTAATATTCTAATTTAAAATCAATGTTGGAAACGGTTGTGCTGTGCGCGCACATGTGTGTGTGTTTGTGTGTACATACAGTATTTAAAATTACAAAGCAAATGTAGATTCCTCTTTAGCAACACCTTTGATTTGTGTAACATATGAAACAGTGACCCTTTAGCTGGTTTTGAAGTATGATCACACTTCAAACTGTGATTAACTGCTGTCATGTGGTGCTGCATCATTACCATAATAATTTGCTCAGCTACGAAAAAGCGTACTGCCAACCAACACAATCAACTACACTTCTGCTATGTTCTGATTCCACTTAATCCTCTGTTTTAGTGTGACATTTCAGCATGATTATTGGACAGTGATCTATTATGTGTCATAAGTTTTAAACTTCCTGACATTGGCCTTTGGTAGTAATCACAGGTCAGTTTTGCCACCTTGCTGGTATTTTCAAGGTCAGGGTTTGAGGTAGTAAACAGGAAACCCTTTTGGAATTGGTATTTTAGCTGATTTAGCTAACATCTAACTACTTAACAGAAGTAAATGAGCAGAAAAGAGGCCAAATGTGCCATTATGTCAGACTGTCCAGCACATTTTCACACCCTCTTCCCCCTCTTCTTCTGGTCTCTGGTCAATTAGCCACCAGTCATGGTATTTCCTCTTGGGGCACCATAGTCCATCTGTGGAGCATCACATATCCTACTTTGCTTTAATCTCAGGGTTAATTGTGCTGTAAGGAAGCTGTAAGGCATATGCCAGGCAAAATTAGCTTTAGAAGAAATGCATCTGAGATGGTTCCCTGTGGCATACTTTACCTTGTCTTCCAACAGTTTGTCTTCCAACTTTTGCACCAAGTTTACATGAAATAATTCGTAAAAGAAAATCTGAAGAAGAAAAAAAATCTGGCATCATCTAATTTTGAAAAAATAAATAAATAAAATAAAATTGCATGTTTACATGACATTTAAAAAAAAAAAAACTTTAGTTTCACTTAAATCAAAATGTGTTTTTTACCCAGGCAATCATGATGATCAACTGAAACACGTGTTAGATGTCAGCTCTCACTTCATCCAAAAGAGAAGCTTCACCTTTCGTGATTTATGTAACCAAAATTTCGTAATTTCACAAAAGGAAATTAAAGATATGGACTTTCAGATAAAACAGCACAGTTTGGATGCCATAACGGTGGGTGGAAGACCAAAACCATTGCTGGGTTTGAAAGAGGGAAAAAAGAGAGAAGGATGTTGGCAAGTTAATAAAATAGCAAAATTAAGAGGTTAATGGTCCACTGGGATTTATAAAAGTTTACCTTGATAGACTGTTTAATTGTTAAATGATTCTGTACTGACTGTTTAAAGAGCTTTCACATATGAGTCAAGGTAACAGCCTTCAGTGTGGGAAGTGACAACCAAATGAGGCACATGAAAATTACATCTTGCATATGACAGACTGACTTTATGTTTAATTTGAAGACCGTGTGGCACAGTAGAATTTCATGAAAATATTAAGTGCCCAGATATTTTGAAAATGCACAAAAATGCTTCTAGTTTATACATACAGTAACTATTTATATTTTATGGCTCCATCATTGCTAACTCACAAAACCTCAGGGGGATAAAACCTTCTGTGCTTCTGTGTAACAGAAAAACACCTGAAACAGGCTATTGGTATTGACTCTAGTTCAGTAAATATTTTGTGCTTCCAGTACTGCAAAGACTTGCTCTTGCCATTTTTAGCACGTTCCATCTGACTTTCTCACTGTAATAATTAATGAAGACTTGCGTCAGCTTGTACAGGAAATGACCTTAGTGCCACAAAATACTTTGTGAAAGTTTGAGTCATCAGGCTTGATCTAATATTTTTTGGGAGATCTATGTTTGCTCCTGTAATCATATGCAGTGGTGCTGGCGTTTATTCTTAAAACCGCAAGTGCAGCTCATTAGCATTTATCTGCCAGTTAGCGTATCTTTTTCGCGTACCTCGCACTACACTCGCCGATATTACTACTGTTTTTCTAGCATCGTCTCCTCTTATTTAATTACTTTCTCCAGATCCATTTAAATTATTGTTTCACTTCTCGTTCGCTCCGTTTTTCACAAGTTTATCAA
>JAUYWG010000031.1:3989328-4010902 GCA_034779775.1 Enteromius afrohamiltoni
ACAAAAATTGTAGAATTGTAGAATCTTCTTGTCGCAGTTGGTGAAAATCTCTTCTTATCTGTCTCTCCTGGCTGGCTATCGCCAATTGTTATCTTTCAAATTGCACCTGTATGTAATGGAGCACATAGCAATTTAGTAGTCAAAGTTTTTGGGCCTAATTGTATCTCTATGGGCGAGGTTTCATACAAAACAGAATCTTGACCTACTACACCAGTTAAACAGAGTTTAGATTTTTTGTATGGAATGTTTAAATCTTTTGCAAATTTTGTAGGAACTACTGTAATTTCTGCACCTGTATCAAGCAAAAAGTCAATCCCTTTTTCTTGTATGCTACCTTTCACAAAAACTTAGGCTAAAAACAATTAGTTTTTTCCTTCTCTTTTTGTGCTCTTAGAAGAGCCTGAGCGAGCTGTCCTAATGTTTCACTGGTCACTTGTAAAGGTACTTCATAGGTGGGCTGAGAAGGAGCAGAATTATTCATAGCATTTCTTTTCTTATCTTGCATCTTCTTTCTACACTCTTTCTCCCAATGTCCTAATTTTCCACAATAATTGCATTTCCCTTCTTTTTTAGACCATCTCTTGTCTTGATTTGCTGTGCTAAACGTAGTTGCTGCTACTCTCACTTTTGTCTTAACATCAGCATCTCTTTCCCAAGTAGCCAACGTGCCTAGGTTACTTCTGAGAGTTCGATTAGCCCAAGTTAAGTTTAAGAATGGCAAAGCTTTTCTGTACCCAGCTATCAGACCATCTGACCAGATGCGGACTAGAGGTCCTCTGTCACTATCCACTGTAAGTTGCAGCTGCCTGACAAAACTTTTCAGTGTATTCACTCACAGTCACTCACACACAATCTTTCTCTGATCGCTTTTACTGGCATTTTGTATTTCAGAAGTGACAGCAGACTCAAAACTGTTGAATTTAGAATCAGTTAGAATTTAGCTGTGTGACTTCTGTTAACGACATGTCGTAGAGACTCATCTTGCTAATCAATGCTCTTCTAAATTCAGAAAAATTTGTGCGTGCTGAGGGTAAGCTGTTGGATAATCTCTCTATATCCTAGCATTTTTGCAATTGCTTGTATCTGGACAGCAGAAGAGTTGGGAGGAACACTTTCAATTTCCTCAATTCTCTGAAATCTTCTCCTAGCACCACACACCTTCATTGAATTTTGAGGCACATCAGCTGCTACTAAATCTGTCTCAAAAAAGGCTTGCAAGTCAGGATAAATGTCATCAGGCTGACTATCTTCCACGCTAATTTTTGCTGAAGCTTTGTTGCGGTTTCTGGGGCGGCGGCCTTGTCCTGATCCCTCCGTCCTTCCGGAGCATCAGCGGGCTACAACAGACAAACATGGAAGGTGGGTGAGATCTTGTAACTGGCAGGTAATTTTAGTCTAAATAAGACAGGAGTTATTTGTCTGTAGATTTTGAAATGGGCCCACGTACCTACAGGGTTCCGACAGGCGCAGGCAGAGGTCCTCGGTCAGTGACGATGTCCTCGGGGATACCGTAAAACCTGAATACCTGCTCCATCACCACTTGAGCGGTTTCCCAGGCAGATGGCAGCTTGGCGAGGGGGACGAGACAGCAGGCTTTCGAGAAGCGGTCGATGATGGTGAGTATGGCGGTATAATCTTGAGAAGCTGGTAGGGCTGTGATGAAGCCCATAGCGATGTGCGCCCTGGGTCTTTGGGGAAAGGGTAAGGGATGAAGTAGCCCGCCCGGTCGTAATGGCATTGCTGGGCTTGCTGGGCTGTAGAGGGATGGCTTCCGGGTATCTAGTCGCGTAGTCGACGATGACCAGGATGTGCTCGTGACCCCTACTGGACTTTGGCAGCGGCCCCATGAGATCCATACCGATCCGCACCCAGATGATGGGCAGAGGAATAAGAGGGCTGGGGGAAGGTTTTACTGGTGATGTACGCTGGCAGGTTGGACAGGCGGCACAAAACCGGTTAACTTCGGCCTCCAGCCTTATCCGTTGGGCTGTATTCTGCTCTCCCAAATGTACGGCCATGGGATGTGTGTGTGCCAGTTCCAGAACAGTCTCCATTTTTGAACTCGGGACCACCAACAGCTTCTTTTCCTCCCCCCTCCTCTGGGCGACACAGTACAGCAGGCCAGTTGTAATGCCTGCATTCTCCACCACTTTGATCTGTGGCACTAGAGAACACGACAAAACACAGAGGGTGCAGTGAACACAAACCCCGGAGGGTGGATTTATTTATAGAAACAGGTGAGTAACCACAGTGGTGACGGAGACGGTGAAGGTGTTCGGCGTGCTCGTGATTCTCCCTTTTCTCCTCTAGGTCGCGGTGGTGAGTGCTCCAAAGATCCAGGGGTGATCCGGGCTCGTCGCTCACGGCGTCTCGTCTACAGGAAAAGAAAATCAGGTAAGTCATTCAGCCAAAACAGAATGGAGTCGGTGCTCAACGCTTCCTTGTTGTGGTGTCTCTTTTATACTCGTTCGGCCGTGAGCAATTGGCCCGGATTGATGCGTTCCAGGTGCCGCTCCTTTGTTTCCAGGGCGACGCTGTGTGATCAAACACCTTGCGGAACTGGCGGACGAAGGCAGTGTATCCAGTAAAGGTCATGTTCTGTCCTTCCCAGAGCGCGGTTGCCCATTTCAGCGCCTTACCGACCAAGAGGGAACAGATGAGCGAGTCCTTGCTGTCATCGTCCGGGAAGAGGTGGGGTTGGTGAGAGATGTAGATGTTGCAGGCCAACTGGTACACAGCTGCTGGATCAGAGTCTGACGAAGTTTTCTGTGACATTGACTCGGAAGGCGTTTGATCCATATGCAAGCTGTTTAATATAATCGTGGTCGTACAGGCAGTGGTCAAAAACAGGCAGACAGTTCAATAAAGACAAGGCAAAGACAGTACCGGAAACCAGGCAGGAAGTCAGGGAAACTAGCAGAGTTCAGAGTCCAAAGTCCAGGCAAGGGTCGGGGCAACAGGCAGAAATCAAGGTCGATAAATAATCCAAATCAAGTCCGTGTAATCCACTGAATAATCCACGAGTAATAAGGTCAGAGTTGCTGAAACAAAAATTTGCACTGTGGGAGGGTTCCCGCTGATGGCGGACAAGACAGAGCCACAGAGGACCGCCCTGTGACACCAATAGTGGGGAACCTTTAGATAAAGGTTTAGATACTCTGTTCTTAAAACAGTTCACAATTTAATTCAAATGTAAAAATGTAATTTAATTTATAGCACAATTTAAACCTATAAGTTAAAAGTGCACCTCCACACTTGCAGTGTTCTTTCTGACTAATAATTCAATAATAAGTCAGCTACTATGCTCCACTATACTGCATGAAACATATGCAATATTTTTTGTTACTCTATTTTAGAGTAATTATTTTTATTTATAAAGTATTTTATTTTAAAATAAAGTATTTTATTTTTGCTTCAGAAGAATAAAACAAAATATAATTAAAATAAAATAACTAACCATTAATATTCTGGTATTTAGGACCTGAAAAGATCTGTTTAAAACAAACATGAAATAATATTTTAAAGATTATAAATATTTTTATCATTTGGTTTTGGGAGAGAGTGCTTCTACCTGTGTTGTGTGAGTGTGTGTGTGTGTGTGTAAATGTTCTAGAAGCTCTGTAAATAGGATAACAATTAATCTATCACAACTGAGCTGTCAACTTGTCAGCTCTTGTCAGCTTATTATTAAAACAAGAATTTTGGTTGGAATGGTGAATGGTGTCTTGCTCACAATGCCAATCTAAAAATACTGCATCTTATGAAGATACACACTTTTGCATCCCTCTTACCAAAGTTTCAAAAAAAGCTGGCCAAATTTTAAAAATGTCCACCTGCAAGAAGCACAGGCAAGGAGTCACCAGAGATCAGGGGTCAGTCACTAATGTGTAGTCCATGGGCAATTACTGCCACCCGTTTGACATGGGCAACATTACAGCAAATTGCTGGACCAAAGGGTAAATTTTACACAGAGAGAACAAAAAACACTGAATGAAGCAAGAAGAGTTGCAATACCAGATGAAAGGAAGAATAGGAAGAGAGGACAGAGAAAAATGTGAGAGCCACTGAAGATGAATAGCTTGGCTCTCTAGAGCTTTCCAAGCCGTTAGTATGCAGTGGGCACCATGAACTATGTGTGTGTAAAGGGTCTACTTGGCTGACAGTGAATACTCCAACACCATCTCATTACTGAAGCGAAGAGGAGTATCCATCCATATGAAATATAGCTTCTCTGCTTTTACCACTTAGGTCTAAGGTGAAAATTCAGCATCAATTTCTTTCTTTCTTTTCTTCTGACACCTTTTAAATGTACACTATGTGGATAAAAAAGGCTTTGAATCACTGTCAGAAGTGTAATGAGATCGTGATGGCTTGAATCTCAACTCAAAGTTATACAGCCTTTCTGCCTGGCACAAATATCCAGGTGTAAATTGAGCTGTAAATTCTGCTGTACTGAATCAAGGAATAAGGAAGCAAGTCAAAAGGTTTTCACTTGTTTATTCGAAGGAGGAACATTTTCAGAGGATTCTGTACATGTATAAACTTGGCTGTATTTGCTGTATTGACATTGAATAATAAAGCAACTAATGGAAGTTTAACATTAGCTCATTTCCATCAAGCCCAGTTTGAGTGATTCACTGTCACACAATGAAAGGAGGACAATTATTTAGGATGTCCACAATGACAGGAATTTATGGAAAGTAAAAATGAGAGACTATCAAGATTTCAAATATTTGAACAGTTGTTGGGTTAGCTGATTGTTAGAATTGCTCTTTAAAAAACTGTGAGATTGGACAGACCCAAAGAGGGATCTCTAGCTTAATGTCCTCTGACACTGTAATCTGTCTTGTGATAAGATAAGGCTCTCACATAAGCTGACCACGTACACACTCACCTATGATATGGCCAGAAGATATGGCTTATAAATGAAATACCACACATACACAGAGATTTTATCCCTCACAAGACATTACTTTGACCCAATGTCTCTCTGGGATCAATCCTTACACAGTCTAGTCACAGAAATGGGCAGCGTGGAGACAGAATCTCATAACAGCTACAATGACAGTGTGAGTGAACTGGAGAGACTTGTTGACTTAGACTGACCCTCATAAAAACAGACCATCTCCCCTTACGATCTAGCAATCTTTGCCATCCTTAACACAATTCTCTCTCTCTTCCAACTAGAGTTTCCTGAATGGGAGATGTTTTTTAAGAGATGAAACGGAAATAAGTGTTGGATGTTTGAGGACTAAGGTTTCAGACAGACTGAATTGCTTAGCTTCCGCTGACAGCTCTATGCAGTAATTGCATGTGTTTTTGATTAGTCATATCTCAGTGTGAGACTCACCATTTACCCGGGTGAATGTAACATTGAAAAAATCTTTTTTTTTTTTTTTTGAGCTCCTTCTATCTCATTACCTGCCTGCAAACACATGCAGCTAATTAATAATCACAAGGAAATTTCTTCTTGACAGGCAGGTGTGAACCATACACCTGAGAGATAATAAGGCAATTGAACAAAAAAAGGTTGTAAAATGAGCAAAAAGAAGATACTGACCCCAATTATGGCTGCCACAGGGAAACAAGACAAAACGAACTGTCGGTTAAAATGAATCTTAACACAGGTCTGACTCACAGCCAAATGCACTGATCGCACTACAAAAGTTTTGCCATTACTTGAACTCCGGTGTCAGTGCTACTGCTGTTTTTAACTATACTCTGAAAGTATAATTACATTAATTTTGCTAAAAGTATAATTTTACATACAATGACAGGCTGCATGGAATATGCCATGCTGGGTTGTGAACCTTAGTCTTGAATGTTCTAAATTGCCTGCTGATGTCTCTCATCCATTTATCCACATAGGCTATGGCATACACAGGCTATGACTTATGAATTAAAAAAATCAATCAGCACAGATTTAAGTTAAGTCCTGCCAGTCAAGTTTTTATGATGCTTTCCACATAGAAATGTAATGACATATTATCCTATATTTGACCCTGAACCACAAAACCAGTCATACTGTAAGTAGCAGAGATGTGTTTGTAGCAATAGCCAACAATACATTGTATGGGTCAAAATTATAGATTTTTTTTATGCCAAAAATCATTAGGATATAAAGTAAAGGTCATGTTCCATGAAGATATTTTGTAAATTTCCTACCGTAAATATGATAACTTAATATAATAACTTAGTAGTTATTATATTAGTATAATAACTTAGTAGTTATTATAGTAGTATGCATTGCACCTTAGTAGTATGCATTGCTAAGGACTTTATTTTAACAATTTTTAAGCCAATTCCTCAGGAGATCGATCTGCTAACCCTGCCAGTGTTCCAGGGTGCAGCGGTCTCCAGCGTGAGCTGCTTTCAGTCCTTTCCGCCTGGAAGTAGAGCAGAGAGGCTCACCAACTCCTCGGGATGTTTCTAGAGCTGCTAGATTGTCTGTCCCCTGCCTGTCCTCTTCCGCTTCAGGGCACCGTGTTAGCAGCTCTTAGTATACCAGAGATCAGTCTCGAGAGACTGATTCCCCGAATAGACTATTTAGCGGTGATCTGCCGAATTGAATGCCAAGTGGGTCTTATTGGGTCCTGCACAATGTAGACAATACCCTCTTGAGGAAGGAGGCCATCGAGGTGGTCCCTCCTCACGACAGAGAGGGTGAGTTCTACAGCCGCTACTTCTTAGTTCCAAGAAGGATGGGGGGGCTGAGGCCCATTTTAGATCTCAGGCTACAGAACAGCTATTGTGAGCATGGTGTTCTTTGAGGAGAGTTGGTGACCTTAAGGCCCTCTCGATGGTCTCTTTCCATCTTCCTGTACCCGCGAGCGGGTTACAGCCCTAAGATACCTGCGGTCACACCGCAGCAAGTTGTGGTACTTCATCTTCAGTCCTCATCCGTTCTGGGAGTCTTGTCAGCAAAAGCTAAATTGCATGTGTCCAGTGCAAGCATTGTAAGCATGGAGAAAGTCCGCTCGTATGCTTCGATTCCACCAAGAAAGGGTTGACTGCGACCAAGCAGACATTAAGCAGATGGATCATGGATGCCATAAACATTTCTTATGAGTCCTCTGGTCTCCCGCCGAGCAGTCATAGCCACTCCAGGCTCTTCTGTTTTCTCTCTCGCCATAGCTGTGCACAAACACACACTAGGCTGGGACTTGCAAGTCTGGGGGTGTGGGCATCTCGTTCCCATAGTGGCTTTCGCAGCGCAGCTTGAGTTTCCTGAAGAGGAACGTCTCAAGGTTACGCATGTAACCCTAGTTCCTCGAAGGAATGAGATGCCGCGTCTCTTTGCCACAACTCCGGCATCCCTGCCGGCACTTCCTTCATAACAGGAGCTGAAGCCGGCAGCATTCCACGTGCTTTTATGCTTCCTGGCCAGTGACTTCAACCGCCCATGATGTCCCAACAATTCATTGCCTTATTTTACACACGATTCAGATTCGTCACTCTGGAGGCGTTCCCATAGTCTTGCCTTGTCGATGCAGCGTCTCGTTCCTTCGAGGAACTAGGGTTACATGATTAACCTTGAGATGTTTTGTATTTCATTTGGAAACCATGGTCCTGGAGTCTTGAGGAAGGAGTTAATGCTTCCTTCTGCTGACCAGCTTTTTAAAGATGCTGATTTCATTTTCCAGCAGGATTTGTCACCTGCCCACACTGCCAAAAGTACCTAAAGTTGGTTAAATGACCATGGTGTTGGTGTGCTTGACTGGTCAGCAAACTCACCAGACCTGAACCCCATAGAGAATCTAAGGGGTATTGTCAAGAGGAAAATGAGAAACAAGAAAATGCAGATGAGCTAAAGGCCACTGACAAAAAAATCTTCCATACCACCTATTCTAATTTGTTGAGAATTGGTGTTTTTTTTTGTTAAATGTGAGCCTAAATCATCACAATTAAAAGAACCAAAATTTTAAAATAATTCAGTCTGTGTGCACTGAATGTATTTAATAGTTTCACAAGTTTCACAATTTGAGATGAATTACTCAAATAATAATGTACTTTTCCATGACATTCTAATTTATTGAGATGCACCTGTATATTTCATACATGTAAATTTTAAATATGCACATTTATAACATTTGCATATGGCAATTGTTTTAATGGGATTGTAGATGATCCTTAGAAGTACCATACTTTAGATCAAGGTATAGAGAAAGCTTTTTTGAGTGACAGTTCATTACAGACAGTGTCTTCAACATTATGTATTATGCTACATACATGACAAGTGTGATGAAATCAAACAGTATGAGGGGTGATGTGAACATCATACATGGATATTATGTTATCCATTTGGTCAATATTAAATGTTAAACAATGCAATAATGTCCTTTGTGCCCTACTGAGACTACTTGTTTTTTCCAAATGTTACTTTACTTTGGATTTAATTACAGGTATTTCAAGTGTTCACGCTTCCTCATAAATATTTATAAGCGGTTTGGCGTGCTGTTCAGGAAGCGGGCCGGGAGAACGGCGGGCTCAAACCCTAGCGATTAGAACCCTAGCAAGGGTAAGGGCTCAGCGTCCGGCTCGAACTCCGGCTGCCCCCCGGAGTGGAAAGTTGTGTTTAGAGGGAGGCAGAAGGGGAGGAGGAGGGTTTTGCAAAAGCGAGATGAGGATGAATGGGGAAGCTTGAGGTTTTATAGTGCTCTGGAACTGTTTGATTGGGTGATCGTAACCGGGAAATTGATTAGCTGATTGCTAATAGCTGTGGGCAATTCATCCAGCGATCCACTCGAAAGTATGTTATATGTTATGTCAAAACATTTATTTAGTATTGCAGGCTGCAACTGTACCTACAGTAAAAAAAATAAAGTGCATTATTATTATTACTATAAAGTTACAATTCCTTTCTGTCATTTAAAAAAATCTTTAGCCGTTTTAAACTGACACCATCTTACCATCTAACTCTCTACTCTCCTGTCTACCCATAACACACACACAGCACATACTGTACAACTGAACTCTTGTCCTGTTGCTCAAACCTGTGCAGACAAAAAAGACGCAAGCACTTTTGAGTAGCCATGCTGTCACAACACTGGCTTTCCCTGAGAAACAGATTCTGTGAGACATCACCTGTGAACTAAGTAGCTGAATAAACATTCTGTGATGAAGGAGGAAGAAGTGGGAGTTTCAAAGACATGATACCAGAAGACAGATCACCATGGCAGCACAGAAAAAAAGCTTTATTTTAGCCTTGGCCTCAAACTACAAACCCAGAACACAGCAAAGACATTTACACATTGCAAAACAAGCTGCCTTAGGTATTTTAAATATATCAAACAGATAATTCGATCAGCTGGCTTCGAAATAGACATTGATAGAGTTTCTCACAGCTTTAGCAACAAGAAGTCATAATCACATTAAACAGAACATACAGAATACAGTTTTTTTAAAGATTTCCACAGTCTTCTGAGAAAATCCAAAGAACTCATACAGTCTCAAAAAAAAAGACAATTTGATTAAAATCAATACTTAGGTAAAACAAAAAAGGAAAAAATAATTTAAAAAAATACAAATAAAATGAAAATGCCATTTCTTTTATTTTTTCCAAAATGTACTTTGTGTTCATATTGTTTGTATCATTTTTAAATAAGTTTGACAAACTCAATATGCAGTGAATTATCACTATTATTATAGTTTCTTGGATAAATTATAAGAAAGATAATGGCAAACTACTTATTTTAATTAGTCTTTATATAAAAAAAAAATAACATCACATAACTGACTTATTTGTGACATGGGCAACAGCCAATCTAAAATGGGCTTTGTCTTTAAATACAGTGCCCTCCACTAATATTGGCACCCTTGGTAAATATGAGCAAAAGTAGCTGTGAAAATTAATTGTTTATCCTTTTGATCTTTCATTAAAAAATTCACACAATTCTAACCTATCACTAAGTAAAACATTTGAAAATGGGGAGAAATTATTTTGATGAAATATTTTTTTCTCCAATACGTGTTGACCACAATTATTGAAACGCCTAAAATTTTTAGAAGTAAAACATCTCCGAAGTATATTCCCATTCATATTTAGAACTTTGATCACTACAGGATGATTATGAACGTGAAAGTATCCAACCATGGTTTCTTGTTTCACAGAAATATATATAGGAGGGAAAACAAAGCCCAAATTCCCTTAATCATCAACACAATGACAAAAACCAAAGAATATATTTATGATGTGCAGCAAAAGATAATTGAGCTTCAACAATTAGTGAAGTGGCTTTAAAAAAATAGCTAGACCAATGAAAATAACCATTTCCATCATCAGGGAAATAATTAAGAATTTCCAGTCAACATACAATGTTAGGAAACTGCCTGGAAGAGGACTAATACACGGTGAGGAGTAGAGTTTGAGTGGCTAAAGACTCTTCAAGGACCACAGCTGGAGAAATGCAGAAAATAGTTGAGTCTCAGGCTCGGAAAACCTTTAAAAAATACTCAAACAGCATCTACATCAGCACATGTTGTTCAGGAAAAAATGTCCTCACTTATCCAAAAACAATCTCCAGCATGTTCAGTTTCGGACAGGACTGGAAGTACAAATAGGAATGGCTTCTATGATCCAATGAAACTAAAAAATGAGCTTTTTAGCAGCAAACACTCAAGATGGGTTTGGTGAACACCGGGATAAAAAGTGTGTACAATGAAGTAAACTGCTTTTAATGTTGTGGGTCTATATTTCAGCTGGTGGTCCTGGACATCTTGGCATCATGGATCAAATACTAACAGAAACCTAAAACCGACGGACTCTGTAACAGATCTTATAATGGGCCATGGTTGGGTCTTCCACTAGGACAATAATCCAAACACAAACATCAAAATAAACACAAGAATTAGTCACTGAGCACAAAATGAAGCTTTTGCCATGGCTATCACAGTCCTCTGACCTAAACCCTGCAGAAAATGAGTGAGGTAAAGTAAAGAGTAAACAAACACCGTATAGATTTTAAAATCTTGTTAATTACTTATAAAGCCCTGAATGGCTTAGCTCCTCAGTACTTCAGCAAGCTCTTATCACATTATAGTCCTCCACGCCTGGTGCGTTTTCAAAACTCTGGCAATTTGATAATACCAAGAATATCAAAGTTGTGGCAGATCTTTTTCCTATTTAGAACCCAAACTCTGGAACATTTTACCTATTACTGTTCTGGAGGCAGGCACACTCTGTCAGTTTAAATCTAGATTAAAGACACATCTCTTTACTCTGGCTTACACTTAACACACCAATACACATTTATTAATCAAATCCCCTTAACACACAATGTACTCGTTACATAGTAAAAAGATTGGCATCTACGCTAATATTAGTTTGTCTCTCTCTTATTCTGTTTCTCAGTCCGTATCCAGATCAGATGGTGTACCAGCACAAAGAGATAATCTTCATTGAAGACAAGAACACCTAGATGAGCTCTGTGGAACCAGATGCACACACACACACACACTATACATCCTTTACACAATCTGACATGTGCACAAAATTAAACTGAAAATTAGGTGCTGGGCGGATCAAAAGAATAAACAATGCAGATTTATTTTCACAGCCACCTTTTGCTCAGATTTACCAATGGTGCCAATATTAGTGGAGGCCACTGTATAAACTGCGCATTCACTGTTTTCTGTTCAAATATAATGAACTTAAAAATTTCAGGACACTGAATTTTTATTCAATGCAAAAAGCATGTACACCCACTTAAAACTCTGCCAAGATACTTGCCCTTTGAAATCCATTAATCACAATAGCAACTAGCTGGAGATAAAAGAGTAAAACACTGAGAAAATATCACTTAAAGAAATGGAAAAAAAAAACAGTAACATAAATCAGCAAAAAACATGGAACATTTCAGGCACGAGGGAAAAAAAACATGAAAGACAATATCACATAACTTTTACAAAGTACAAAGTAGCACTGAACATAACTGAGTACTGATCAATGTATAAACCACATTTATATTTAGATCATGGCCACTGGAAAGAACAAATTGCTACAAAAAATGGCCTAACAATACAGTCAATGGTTATGCACAAGTGCTTACTCACTCAAACACACACATACATACACACACACACAGTCTTATATTTTCTCTCCTTCATTTAAGGCTATGGTGGCCATGGTGTATTGTGTTGTTTTAGCCAATACACTGCATTTTGACAACCTGTTTCTTTATCATTAATTAAGTCCCACAATCCTCTCTAATGCAGAAAACCATTACTGTTTGCTTTTTGATATTAGATGTAGCTATTTTGTTTTATCATTGTTGTCTGTTTCGTAGTTCGGCTGATTCTGTGGTATATTTGGAAACATGTATCTATTACAAAATTACTAATTTATTTTTTTCCTGTCTGATATTTACATTTAGAGATTATGATATGATAAATACAGAATAGAAGAACTATTGTATTTACAAAGATGTTTAAGCATAAACTCCAAGGACAGTACATATATTTAATTCTGTATCTCACGTTTTGCTTAAATTATACAGATCACAAAGCACTCCCAAGAAACACATAACAAGTTTCTGTATCTGTATTTCAGAAGGGAACTAGCTAAGGATAACTACTCATAAAGAACAATTTAGAGCAGACAAACTTTGACACTCTGCATAATTATCAGTCTGTTAGTGCTCATTTACATCTGCCACAGAAGATAGCTGTATGAACAAGGTCAGAAAGTGTGACATGACTTATTTAACCAACCAGACACGCATCAAAAGTGGCACTTTCATTACACTGCACTGTTCATCCAGCTTTAATGAATTTCTGAATGTCATTCTTTGTTATTTGCCTGATTATCTAAAGCTATTTCTTTGTAATTGTTTGTTTTTCTGTTATTTATTTTTTCATGTTGCTTTCATTTCAATCAGTTTCTATTTGTTACTTTGTTGCGTTCTGTCCAAATCAAACCCCCTTTGAAAATATGAATGGTTGTCTTGGAAACTGGTTCAATAGCCTCTGTTGTAGCGATTTGAAATTAATGGCCAGACTCATGTTATATATAATACACAAACCAGCTTAACTTTCTGTGTCACTTTTGGTAGATGTCACTGACATAAATAACAGCAGCTTTTTAGCAGACAGGTTGTGTGAGAAATAACACTTTCTGTTTATCCCCAATACTATAGATATAGGTCCGTCACATATACATACCCGTGGTCCTTTAGAAGAAATGGGGGGGGGGGGGTGGAAAAACTGATCGATGAAATGAAAAAGTGCAAGAAGGGAGTGATAATCAAGAGAGGGAAGCAGACAGAAATAATAGAGGTAAGGAGCGCGGGCACGTGTGAGCACTGAAGTATTTGCTCACTGTATATCCCGAGGGGCACATAAACAAATTATGAAGCTATGAATTCTGGTGCTGACCCGCCAAAGTCATGGAGGAGGTGAGAAGAAGCAGAAACATAGAGAGAGAAAGAAGGATTTTTCATTAATAATTTTATGCTATTTTGATATTTATGTAGGTAGATAAAGGTACACATGTAAGTAAACTGGTTCTGACATGCATTCTAACGCCGATGTATTATTATGGTTATGGACCTTTTGTATGCCTGCTGGGCTTAGGCTGAATTATTATTCTATTGTTACTCATAAATAAATAATTATTAGCATAATAAAGGACTTGTTTCTAATGTGTGGTTTTTAATTGATACATTTTATCACTAATCATAAATATAACCTTTGAATTATTGGCAATATTGATTAAATAAAATTTAAAACTGCCATGCATTATTGTTACAGTAATATTTTGAATATATTTTATATCATTCTGTTTTTCATTGCAAATATTTGGTCACTTTTGGTGTAGTTTTTGGAAGAGATTGTTTCATTATATCTGCATGGTTAATTTTTATTTCAGTTCTAATCATTTTAGTCAAAATTAAAATAGAAAATTTTGCCTTAGAGTTTTAAATTTTATTTCAGTTATCATAATTTTTTTTTATAAGGGACAATAATGTTTTTAAGGGTTTTAGTTTTCATTTCTGTTTTAGTTTGTAGTTAACTGTTATAACCCTTCTGCCAATACTTGTCTAAAATATGTGCATTCAGGCATTTCGGCAGTCCAGTGGATAACAAGATAAACCAAGTACAAGCACAAAAACATCTAATGTGCGCTCCATCCTTTTGAGGATGGATTTTAAAACGCCTGGTTTCGCTGTGCAGATCCAGCTTTCATGTTTAGCATGAACCACTGAATAAATTAATTTCAGCACAAACAAGAGCATAGCTCTCCTTTCATATATTCAGAGAGGGTTTGTTGAGGCAAGGCGAGAAGCCGAATATCCCAGGTGTCTCATCAGCTTCAGCAATAAGGAAGAAATCAATTAGAGCAATTGCAGTTTGAGATAGACTGGATGTTTTTTTATTTTTTTGTAGTGGTTAAGTGAGAATGTGTGTTAGAACATTAGTGCCTCCAAGGAAATCACATCAAACTTCCCTCTAACAGTTTATTATTTTCCATTTAAATCATGATCTCTAGTGCCAGGGCAATAAAATTCCAACCTGTCATGCAGCTTGGCAGTATTGACCATGGCATCACTTCAACTGGGGTGAAGATTTCCAAGAAACCGTTGATTCCGTTGATGACTGAATTGCCTTGCCCACCTGATACATCTTCATGTAGGATAACTTGTGGTAGAAGTGCATCAGAAAAGAAGGAGCACAAATTAAACATTGTCTCCTACAAAACCATCTGATGTTGTTATTATCAGAACACAGAAAATAATGACTATCAGTTGTACCATTTAAGCAAAGCTCAATAAGACAAATATACCATCAGATAACAAAAAAATGATGATACATCACAACAATCAAACTAGACAAATTTTGTAGCCGGAAAGCTGCTATCTACAAGAGTAGTCTTGTGTTTGATCATGCAACATGCAATATTTGGTTCTATAACATCAAAGATACAAGAATATTTCTATTGTATTTCTCTATGAATACATCCCATGCATGATAAGATCATTCTCTGAAAAGTCTTGCACAATAAAAATATAGCTACATCTTTGCATGTCTCGTGCACCACAACTTTTGAATGTATCACAATCAATTGAAGAGACAACCATAGAAAGACCACTGAAACATCAACTTTGGGCAGAAAGACCAGACAAATAAGGTATTCTTTGCCAAATAAAAATGAACGCTGACACACTGAACAAAGTATGTTGACACCATGAAAAAGAACACATCTGATGATCTGGACTCAGTACATGTAACAAGCACAAAGCTCATGGATCAAACTGTAGACGCCTGCGATGCTAATGCTAACACGGTCCTACCGTGCTAACGGTGGTATAACTGAACTTTGATATGGAGGCTCCTGTGACTCCAGTGATCTCATCATCACCTTCCCTCCTCTTCTTCCGGTTGTGGCACGGGCGCCTGCAACACGCAAAGGTGGCCAAGAGAGCCTTCCGGAAGCGGGTATTCATGAAGCAATAGATGATGGGGTTGACGCAGGCTGAGGTATAGGACAGCAGTTGAATGAAGGAGATGGGGGCTCCGGAAAGTGTGCGCTGGGCCGACTTTTGGTCAAAAGCCTTCCAGGTGTTGGCAGAGTATAAAGGCATCCAGCATATGAAGAACATGGCAACAATAATGATCAGCATTCGGATCACTCTTTTTTTGGCAATGAGCTTTTCCTCTGAGGTGTTGCTCCGTGGACGGTCTGCTTTGACTGTGCCGGAGGTGGTTAGAGCAGAAAGTTCCATAGCGGGGGGCTTCTTTGGAACTTGGATATAACATCCATCGCTCTCATCATGGCCAGGAGACAGTGCACCATTTAACCCATTCTTTACACCTGTACATAAAAGAAGTTAAGAGATAAAAATGCACTGGCAACTGATTCTGTTTTTTTACAAAATCATATTTGTATTACTTCTATTTAGTTGCACTAACAACATACAGTGAGGTCAATAAGTTTTTGATCACCCTGTGATTTTGCTAGTTCCCTTACTTAGAAATCATGAAGGGGTCTACAATTTTCAGCATAGGTGCATTTCCACTGTTAGAGACAGAATCTAAAAAGAAAAATCCAGAAATCACATTGTATGATTTTTCAACAATTTATTTAGGAATTACTGTGTCAAATAAGTATTTGATCACTTAAGTAAAAAAAATATATATATTTGGTATAGAAGCCTTTGTTAACAATTACAGAGGTCAAACGTTTAATGTAGTTCTTCACCAGGTTTTCACACACTGCAGGAGAGATTTTGGCCCACTCCTCCATAAAGATCTTTTCTAG
Organism: Enteromius afrohamiltoni; assembly: GCA_034779775.1. NCBI lineage: Eukaryota > Metazoa > Chordata > Actinopteri > Cypriniformes > Cyprinidae > Enteromius > Enteromius afrohamiltoni. The sequence continues at coordinate 4,005,584 of JAUYWG010000031.1, forward strand.
ATCTGTCAGGTTTCGTGGGGTTTCTCTGAGCAACCCAGAGTTTTAGTTCTAGAGACTGACTAGGCCACTCGAAAACCTTGATATGTTTCTTACAGAGCCACTCCATGGTTTTCCTGGCTGTGTGCTTTGGGTCATTGTCATGTTGGAAGACCCAACCACGACCCATCTTTAATGCTCTGACTGAGGGAAGGAGGTTTTTGCCCAATATGTCACAATACATGGCCCCGTTCATCCTCTCCTTAATTCCCCTGTGCTGAAAAACGCCCACAGAGAATGATACTTCAGCCCCATGCTTCACTGTAGGTATGGTATTATTGGGGTGATACTCATCATTCTTCTTCCTCCATGGAGTTAAGACTAAAAAGTTTTACTTTGGTCTCATCAAACTTCAGACAGGCCTGGACATGGGCTGACCTAAGCAGGGGAACCTTCTGTGTGATACAAGATTTGAAACCATGATGTCTTAGTGTATTACTGATAGTAGCCTTGGAACCGATGGTCCCAGCTAGTCCTGGGCTGATTCTTCACCATTCTTAGCATCATCATTATCCTCTTCCATTTTCTGACAATTGCTCCAACAGTTGTTATTTTTTTCACCAAGCCACTTGGCAATTGCCCCGTAGCCCTATCCAGCTTTGTGAAGGTCTACAATTTTGTCTCTTGTGTCTTTTGACAGCTCTTTGGTTTTGTCCATGTTTTTGTTTTGTTTTGCATGAACATTACAGAATATCACGTTGTATATCATTACAGAGTATATTCCCCACCCCTACATTTATCAAAAGGAAAATAGTGTTTGAACAATAATAAATTCTAAATAAAATAATATACACAAATACAAGAAATTAAATTTAAAAAATAATAATAAAATAAAGTAATTTGTTATAATATCAAGAGTTGGGGTTCCGAATAGGTTTTAATTTGAAGATGTTTTTGTGGAAGATCATATTTTATAGCACACTGCTGGAAGGTCATGAGTGTACCTCCTTCGTATAAGTTTTGTACCATAAATAATCCTTTCACCTGCCAGTTTTTAAACCCCATGTAATTTCTTCCAGGTATAAAATAGTTATTGCCCCATATTGGTGAGACGGAAGAGATAGATATTTTCTCTTTCCTAAGAAAGGGATTAAGGCTGGACTTTCTAAGTATTTTAACTTTGGCAGAGTATATATATGATTGTAAAAGGAGTGGCAATTCTTCTTTCTTAATATCAACCCAGGATGGTTGGTTTGTGGAGAAGTAATACATAGCTGTTCGCCCAGTAGTATAGTTTTATGCTTGGTAAATAATAAAAAACTTATACAAAAAAATTTTAAATATGTATATGAGAGTACAAATTACAATCATTATGTAACCTTCCACCTAATCTGTTTACGTATTGTTTAAAGGGGTGTCTTGTTCTGTGTTTAGGTATAGTTGTTGCACAGGGTGTGCAGTCTTAAAATAAGGAGACAGACAGAGAGTACCAAACAACAGTTGCCGTTCAACCGCTTAACCCCTCCCTGCCAATGCCTTTCCGTAGTCATAAACTAGGGTCGCAAATATTCAGTGCTTACGTGAATATTACAAAGGGGGCCACACCTTTTTAAAAATCTTCGCTTTACCTCTGAATTTATATGTTAATTTTTCAAGAGCAAGGTTGTTAGACATTTCTTTGGTCCACTGTGAGAGAAGAGGCCTTTGGATGTTTTTCCATACTAAAGCAATCACACATTTAGCTTGTATCAAACTAAAATCTATGAGCTTCTTTTTGCTTGCATTTACTGACACATTTTCATGATATATATGCAATAAACACAGCTTTGGTTCCATAGGAATATTTTCACTGGTCATTTCACAAATAGCACCAAGAACCTCCTTCCAGAACACTTGCAGTTCTCTAAACTCCCACATACAATGAAACAATGTACCAACTTAGGTAAAGACGCAGCCAAGGTCATTTATTATTCCATATAAACCTGGTAAAGGCTTTTTTGAGGGTAGAAAATAGAGTATTTGTTAGTGGAAGAGGAATAGATTGAAAGAGGTATAGAAATTTAGGCAAGATTGATATATTAATTATACTTATACGTCCCTCTGTGGAAATGTCCATTGTACTCCATTCGTCTAAAGATTCTGTAGCTCCTTTCAGTAAAGGGTCATAATTAAAGGGCATTATATCATCTATATTAGGTGTTAAATTAATCCCTAAATATGTGAAACCACCAAAATCATTGGTAAATCGTATATAACTTGAGGGGACTTTTCTCTCTTGATCATTTAATAAAAGTATAATACGTTTTCTATTATTGAATTTATAGCCTGAAAATCTTCAAAATTATACAATAATATTTATTTGTGTGGGAATGGAGTTTCTTCAGATTAGTTAGAAATAGAAAAATGTCATCCGCAAACAGAGATATGCGATCATCCCTCTCTCCTATCTTCATACCCTTTATGTCTGGATTTCTTCTAATAGTCATGGCCAAGGGTTCAATTGCAAATAAAAACAATAAAGGTGATAATGGGCACCCCTGCCTTGTCAAACGCCTTTTCAGCATCTAATAGCATGATCTTTAGCATTTTGCTTTTTATATAAAAAATTTAGAACTCTAAGGGTATTATGAAAGGCCTGTCTGCCAAGAACAAATCCATTCTGATCATCCCTTATTACTTTTGGTATATGAAATCCTTTTAGCTAAAGCTTTACATAATATTGTAGTAACACAGGACATAAGTGAGATGGGCCAATAAGATGCTCTATCTGGTAAAGATTTGCCCGGTTTTAACACAAGAGTAATTAGTGCTGATCTTAATGATGGTGGCAATTTTTTTATAATATTCTTTAGATTTACTTATTGTGTAGCTTATTATTTCACCTCATATATATATATAGGCCTTAAAGACTTTTTTAGTTGAGGCACTTGTCTGATCTGTGTTAATACTAAAAAATTCCCCAATCTAATATCCCGTATCTTCTTTCCAACCGAATCAATCAGGTCTAGCACCGGGTTCGGAAGCGCCGTGAGCGGCTACTTCCCCTCGGGCTAGCCCGTCCGTGGAGAGGCACTTGTCTTCCTCCGAGGAGGTTGATGTCACGAGTGTGGACAGCCAGCCAGCGCTTCAGTCACCACAGTATGACGAATTGCTAGAGGTGGTGACTCGCGCCATGGAAAAATGCGAGCTGAGCCACAAGCGAGCAGGCTGGACGAGCAGTTCTTGCCGCTGAGACCGCTGTCCGCTCGCAGGAGTCTGCCTTTTTTCCCGGACCTTCACTGTGCAGGTCCTGGAAGAAACCCTTCTCTGCCCGCTCTTTCATCCCTGCCTCGGATTATTATGGTAATGTGGCAGGGATGGCAAAGAAAGGTTACAAACGTATGCCTCTGGTAGAGCAGACGCTGACCAGCCATCTGTCGCCGGGAAAGGCAGCATCATTAAATACCCCCATCTAAGCACATCAACGTTAGTAGGCAAGGACTACGCAGCTGCCGGCCAGGCTGGTGCATGCTTGCACACCCTGGCGGTCCTGCAGGCTTATCAGGCCGATCTCCTGAGAGATCTCAGCGGGAGAGATCAAGTAGACCCTGAGGATGTCTTAAAGCTGGGGCGCACAGCGGATCTCTCTCTACGCGACACCAGAGAATCAGCCAGGGCTATCTATGGCATCACTGGTGGTGGCCGAACGCCATTTATGGTTAATTTGTCCAGGGTAAAATCGCAAGATAGGGTTTTACTTATGGACGCCCCACTGTCTCCCTCGGGGTTATTTGGGGAGGTGGTGGAAACAGTGGTAGAGCGGCACCAGCAGTCAAAGAAAGAGGTGGCCGCTTTTCAGTCTGTTCTTCCCTGCCGCTTTCAGCAAAAGGCGGCGGGCGATAAACAGCGACCACCAAAAGCCTCTTCTTTATACAGGGGAAATCAGAAGGAGAGTGTGGTGTCTCATGCACCCCTGCAAAACTGGGGTGCAGGGGACAGAAAATATGGGGCTTCCAAACCGTCAGCTCCGATGAAGGACTTGAGAGAGGTGCTGACGGAGAGGAAAGTCTAGACGAAGAAATCCTCCTGAGAAAACCCTGCCCTCGCCGATGGGAGTCAGAGCTCATTCCAATAGGGGTGTGGCCTCTACAAAAGCCTACTTAGCAGGTGTCCCGGTATCGGACATCTGCAAGGCAGCTGGTTGGTCCTCTCCCTTGATCTTTGGGAGGTTCTATGGGCTTGACCTTCTGGCTACCCCAGGTCCTGTCATCCTTAGCTGTGCTGCTCCACACAAGGCATGAACTTGTGGGTATTGGTTTGTGGGATTTTATTCCCAAAGCATCTATAGATGCAGTGTGAGTTCTTGAAAAGGAACGTCCCTGGTTTATGTATATAACCCTGGTTCCTTGAAGGAACGAGACACTGCATCTCTAGCCACACCCACAGCATTCCTGCCAAGCACTCGCTTCATTTCTGAGCTAATGTGTGATGCACGGCACCTGGGCTTTGAGCTCCGGGAATTCATGACGTCATCGCTATGACGCCTGGAGCCCTTATTTAAGCGGTTTACAGTAGATTCAGAGCGTGGCTAACGCTGAGGCGTTCCCCAGTGTCTCATTCCTTCAAGGAACCAGGGTTATATACATAACCCAGGGACGTTTTCAGTGCTTTTGGCAGTGTTTTGGAAGTACGCATACCAATTGGCATGTTAGTTCCAATCTTCATAAATTTAGCTTCATTCTCTTGGTAGTTTTCAGTCCCTGAATTAACTCTTCAACTTCCTAGACAGTCTTGAGCAACAATCAGATGAGCAGGATATAGCATTTCGTAACCTGATGTCCATGGATTTCAGCGAGGCCTTTACTCCATCAAAGCAGCGCCGGCGTTGACGGGTCTCTGCAGACAGGTCTGGGAACAGGTTAACTCGCTGATCTCCGTAACGTAGCTCTTTTAATTTCCTGGCCGCTCTCACTGTTTTTTAGCGATCTTTATAGTTCAGAAACTTCATCACTATATTGGTCTGGGATGATTCGTATTGATTTGGCCAACATGATGTGCCCATTCAACTGTAGGAGAAGCAATCCGCCAAAACCCATTCAGCTATATGGAGAAGCAATCCGGCAAAACTTTGGGGAGCCAGTCCTCTAGAAAAGCGCATGCATCTGTGCCCTCCACTTTTCCAGTAGGCCAACCATGAATCTTGAGTCTTGAATCTTTGTGGTTAATGCCTCAACCATCTGCTCATATCTTAATGGATATCATCTCTAAGGATACAATGTGATTTCAGGATTTTTCTTTTTAGATTCTGTCTCTCACAGTGGAAATGCACCTATGCTAAAAATTGTAGACCCCTCCATGATTTCT
>JAUYWG010000031.1:4011002-4033800 GCA_034779775.1 Enteromius afrohamiltoni
ATCTCCACATCATTGCATTCAGTTTTTATTCACAATTTGTTTAGTGTCCCAACTTTTTTGGAATCCGGTTTGTACAACCCTAATTCCAAAAATGTTGGGGCATTTGTTAAATTTGAATAAAATAAACATGTAAAGACTTTCAAATCACATCAGCCAATATTTTATTCACAATAGAACAGAGAACATATTTAAATGGAGAATTTTTACACTTTTATCCACTAAATTTCAAATTTAATGTCCGGTCTCAAAAAGGTTGGAACAGGGGAAGCAAAACAGAACAGAGAATTAAGTTAACTGACATCAGGGCTCGTATTCATGAAAAATTCTTAGAAATGTGGGTGTTTCCTTTTAAAATTAAAGAAAAGATCCTACTGTAGTACAGAAAAAAGTAAACCCTTAAAACTGGTCTTAAGGTCCAAAATCTTTAGGCGTACAGACCAGGACTTTCAAGAGGCTTAAGAGTTTCTTTAGCAGTGAAGAAAATGGACGAAACATGAAGAGAGATAAGACCGAAGACATTTGTTGGATGCCAATGTCATGATTCTGTCATTGACATTACTAAATGGGCCCAGGAATACTTTCAGAACCATTGTCTGTAAACATACAATCGGATGCTGTATCTTCTGGGCTAAAGAGGATGGAGATCTTCCAGCATATTTTCAACATGCAGTTTAAAATCCAGCATTTCTGAGGGTATGGGGGTGCATAAGTGCATAGGTATGGGCAGGTTGAATGTTTTGGAAAGCACTATGAATGCTGAAAGGTATATAAAGGGTTTTAGAGCAACACGCTCCCCTCAATTTATCTATTTCAGCATTGTGTATTTCAGCAAGTCAACGCAAAACCATGTATTGGATAAAATCAATGGCATTATTGAATATATGTAGGGGTGTGATTTTTCAATGTAAACCATCAAAAGTTTTATTTAAATTATTTTCTTTACACATTTATGAGCACATAACCCAACCCCTGCCCCTAAACCTACCATTTGTCAATAAAACACAAGATATAGCAGGCTGATACAAGCAGCAGGCGCAATTTTAAAAAATGCCACTACAAGAATCCTTACTTCTAAGTTGGTTATGAAATGCCATTGGCTCTTGTGTGTCTCATGGTCATTTGCATCATGCTGTTGCCAAGCAAAGTAATTGGCTCTTGTGTATCTTGTCACCAATTGCATCAGTCTACGGGACGGGAGTATGTTTTCCGAATGAGATGTGAGCGCATTAATGGAGTTAATGGTGTTAATGACACGACTTGTTAGTAATGTATTTATACTCCTTGTTAATGATTAGTTTTTGCAATAAATACCTGTGACTGCATTTCCCTGTATGTGTGTTTATGTTGTTCAGAGGTGGGTAGGTTTAGGGTAGGGGTGGGGTTTGATGCTCCAATAAAAGTAAATAATTATATAATAAATTTATATATGCATGCAAACCATTACGTTAAGCCAAACAACAACAGCACAACACATTGAAGCATATGGGCTACAGTGGGTGCCACTCCTGATATCTAAGAACCTGAAGAAACAATTCTTAAAGACTCTCCAAAATGACAATATAATACAAAATAAAGGTTGCTTGGTCTAATGCGCCTCACTTTCTGCTGGTAGGCTCAGAATGTGGTGTAAACAACATGAAAGCAAAGAAACCACCCTTGCTTTGTATTAATAGTTCAGGCAACTGCTGGTGGTGCAGTAGTGTGGGGTATATTTTGGTAATGGTTATATTTTGATGTTCCCTTTTGAACAATCTGTTGACAATAAGTAGCTTTGCACCTACATGTCAACTAACTCTCATTAGAATATTTTTACACTCTCTAATTAATATCTGCTAACTCTTTATTGTGATGGTCTTCCAAAAGTACTATTGACTATAAGTAACTTTGCAAGTACATATCAACCTATTCTAGCCCTAACCCTACCAGTCTACTAATACTCTGCAAGCACTCTGTTGAAAGTTAGTAGATATGTAGATGCAATGTTAGTTATAATCAACCGGATATGTTAAAGGGACCATCAAAATAAAGTGAAAACTATATTTTCTTTAAACACTTTCAGTACCAACTGAACCAGGGCCACTGCTTGCCAAATGGGTGCCCTAAGCAGAATAGTATTGTTTTTTTTTTTTGTTTTTTTTTATTTAAATAATTAGCCTATATTTAGCCTATATATAATATGTGTGTTCATGTTTAGATTGTTCTGTTTATGTATACATTTTTAATAATATAGAACTAAATTTGGTTTTTTTTGCTGGAACTGGGATTGAGCCCCTTGGGAGCTGGTGCCCTACGCAGACTGCGTACTCTGCGTATAGGGAGCGGCGGTACTGGACTGAGCATTGTTTAAACACCACAGCCTACCTGAGTATGGTTTCTCACAATGTCCTTCCACAGTCACATTTATTACAAACAAACGGAAACACTATAGTGTACGGACTTAATTCTTACAGTTAACTATTGCTGTTAGTGTCATGCCTTCATGTGTCACTGGTCTCGTCGTTGTCATTGGTTCCACGTGTTCTTTGTGTTTTTGTTTACATTTCGTTCTCCCCATGTGCTTTACCTTGTTTGAAACCTCGCCTCTGTCATTAGTGTTTCATTCATTCCCAGCCCTGTTTCTCCATGTGTCCTGTGTTTCCATGTTGATTAGTCTTTGTATAAATTCACGCCCCATGTCTTGTATCTTTGTCTGTCGATAACGTTGCTTTATGGTTTATGTTCGTGTATGGTTCATTTCATTTGCTTTTGCTCTGTTCATTTCTTTATGTTAAATAAATGTCACCATTCGTTGAATTCCTGCCTTCTGAGTCATCCCGGATCACCGGTCTGCCCTGTAAATCATGCTGATGACATTTCGATCCCGGACAGGACGTGAGGCATCTCTCACAATCACCTCTTCACCAGTGCAAGAAACTATTTCACATCTCCCAAATACGAATGGGCATATCTCCGTGGACTCCGGCCCATGTTCACGGTTTGAGGAGCCGTGCGAGCCATTAGTTTCGGTTTCGTATTCGCGGCCGGGCGGGTTCAAACCCGCAAATTACAGGTCTCAATCATGTATCACGGCGAGAGGGGCTGTGTTTTGTCCAGTTGGTTCCGGATATGCAGCCAGGAGTGCTGCTGTCAATCTCTGCAGTATCAAACCCGCAAATCACGGGTCTTAGTCCCATATCACGGCGAGATGGGTCATGTATAATTCAGTCAGTGCCGGGTTATGCAACCAGGAGAGCTGTCACCTATCCCTGCGGTCTCTAACTCGCTAATAACGGGTCTCAAACCCTTATCACAGCAATAGGGGCCGTGTTCTGTCCAGTCAGTTCCGGTTACGCAGCCTGAGGTGCTGTCAAAAATCCTTGCGGTAGCCAATCAATCAGAAACGGGTGCCAGCCCCATGTCACGAGTGGAGGAGCCTCCAGTCGGTACCGGATTCATTGTCTAAAGCACCGTGGGGAGGCCATAAGGAGGATGCATCAGCTCACTTTTATAGAAAATATATCTTGTAATACTCTGCATGCACCTGATACAAGGGAGTTGCATAGTAGTGCAAATAACAACCTGTATAACCAGTATCCTGTTTAAATATGTAAAAACTTCTGCATATCTTAGTTCTCCAAAACAGAAACTTCGCTATTTACTGTCTTTGTCTTTATCAAGCCTCATTTATTTGATCTCGGGAAATGGTACAGAACGGGTACAAATAGTGCTTTTTTAAAAATATTTGTAATAAATGGTACCTGTGGAGGTCTTTAACAGAAATGCCCTCAGAAGTACCTCTTTCCACCTCGCTGAAGTTGTCTAAAGCTTGTCCCTTAGAACTTACATTCAGCACATCAGTGCACAAACAGCCTTAATGCCCAGGGAGGTACTCATTTTGACCGTAGTGGATTCAGTCCTCACCTTGGAAGACATGGTCAAGCAGCCTCTCTCACAAATAGAGAGAAGGGAAACAAGTGGCAGGCATTTAAGAATGGGAAAAAAAACAGCAACCTCACTTGCAGCACTTATATCATTACATCTTTTTTTAGATTCTAGTCCAGTTTATTAAAGTAAACAGGCATGCATCAGGTAACTCATTGCTTTGATGGCTAACTGAAATTGTGGTGTAAGGGCTTTAAAAATGGTTCATACCAGTAGCTTCTTTCTTCAGCTCCAGTTCAAACTGAATCCCTCTGTAAAGTTCTCTGGATATGAGACCATAGGCAATTATCATCACCACACCTGGGATGAAGAACAGAAGGAAGAGCAACAAGACGTACCTAACAGAGAGCAAGAGAGAACAAAATATATGTCAATGAAAAGATAGTACATACTGATGATGAAACCAAAGGATTGCATATTAGTAGTGGACTAATTAGAACAAATGACTGGTGACAGTGTACTGAGGTGCATTTCCTAAAAGAATGGTAAACTTTTTCAACAACGACACTTTTGGGAAACACAACCCTATTCTGTTTTGGTGTATTGATCAAAGAAGATCTAAGGTTGGAAAATTAGTTCGAATTTCATTTTTAAAAACCCAGTCCCAGTTCTTTAATCTGAAAGTTCTGTAGCAACAAGTGGTACAGTAATATTCATACTTTTTCTGAGGATATTGTCAGAAAAGAAAGTTTCCGTTATGAGACTTTTTTGGTAACCTACAGCCATGATGAACTTTAATTAAAATAAAAATGAAAATTTGTGTTATAGATACGTTAAAATAAACTTTGGCGTGTATGCTATACTAGGATCAGGTTTGTGGGGTAGATGCATGTCATATGTACACTAAAACAAATTTTGTATGCTTGCGTATTATATGCACGCCAAACACTTTTTTATTTGGCATACTATTTATACACATTTTCATGAGACTGGGCTTCAACAAACAATACAAGCTTTAGATTCAGTCACACAGTACTTAAAATGATGTGGACAGATGGTTAGCTCTGGCATACAATGGGACAAAGCAATACTTGAATGTCAAAGTTTAAATTAAAAAGCTCTACCCCATAATATGATGTCATTTTATAATATTCAAATGACAGCGTGGGAGTATCCCCTGAAAGCATCTCCGGTAGTCCGTTCCTCTGATCTTTTTCATCTATCAGACAGCTTTGTGCTTGCAGCTCCTTTCCGTGCTGCACTTATCTCATATCAAAGACACTTTTTCTCTCCTCTTGTTTCCTGTGTGGCTTTCAAATTCATTACGAGCTCCAGCACAAATGCAAAAAAAGCAATACTAATGCAACCAGGAAGTGGATGTAAGAGAACGAGTTTGTGAAATTGGGAAGCACCTTTTTATGCAAAACAAATTATGGTAACACTTTGCGGTACGGGTACATAAATTATTATGAATTCATGCATAAATGAATACAAGAATTATGCCTTACGTCATGCAGTAATATCTCATGAATTATCAGTCTTTCATTCACAACTTCGTGGATGAACTACACATTAATTAAGACATTAACAAAGATGGTTACATCATCATGATTTATGATTCATTACAAATTATCATGTTTTCTTTGTTCACAAGAAAGAAAGAAAGAAAAGTCTTTAATATCTACTTTGGATAAATCTATAATGCATAAACTGTCATTAATTTGTGCATAAAATTGCACTATTTTGTGCAGATAAAACTACTCTATCTAACGAACTACTTTTAGTAGGCAACGTGCTGACTGCCCCTCCCACCCCCAAACAAATGAAAACTAGAAACATGCACATTACAGACTATCCCTGTGGCATTCAGGTAGGCAACAGATTCGAACAGGGCAAAACAATCAATCGGTAACAGTACATTTATATGCGCGTATTTAAATGTTATTGAGCCCTCCTAGTACTCCTAGCAAAGAACAGAAAGATTGTGGCCTTATTTAGCTGAAGCACAACAGCTGCCCATGTGTTGAAGACACGATCTGTGCTGTCTGAAGAAAATGTGGACACTCTCATTTCAACTTAAAAAAACAAAACTTACAAATTGATTGAAATGGAGTTCGATTTAAAATAAAATAGTTCTATTAGTTTATAACTACTTCAATATTACATTTCATCTTTTATAAGGAGCATTTGGTTTTGGTTTTAAAGGAGGTTTTTTTTTACTTGCTGCTAAGAAGAAACCCCAGAAGATATGTAACGTATAGCTCCATTGTTGTTCAAAGTAAAAGAAAAAAAACAAGATCATACTTTTATGTTACCTTTAATAAAAAAAAGTGTGGGAAAAAAAAATCTAAGAAATTGTAACGGATAGTCAGGAGACGGTAGATCAGGTTTTCATAGTCAAACAGGCGGGTATCATCAGGGGCAGACATGGTTATAACAGAGCAAACACAAACAGTACCGTAAAGCAGGCAGGAAGTCGGGTCAACAGGCAATGATCACAAACAGAGCCAATGGCAAGGGTCGAGGCAACAGGCAAAAGTTCACAGTTCAAGTCCAGGCACAGGTCGGGGACACAAGCAAGATTCGAGGTCGAGAAAACAGTCCAAACGGTATTCAAAGAGTCAATCTAAAAGGGTAATCACCAAAACGCTCAGTAATGACACAAGATCAAGACTTCGCACCGAGCGATCTCCCGCGGTTCCTTTAATACAGGCAATAATGCCGAACACGTGTGCCGGAAATCCCCGCGGGTGTTCGGGAAAAGCGGTCTGGATAGGAACGAGTATTCCGGTGATGGTTCCCGCTGATGGCGGTCGGACAGCGCCACAGAGCCCCCCCCTGCGAGCGGCTCCCGAAGCGAGAGGGGCGGCGCCGGGGTCTGCCACGAGGTTGTGGTGCTGGTTTGTCTGGGTGCTGTTGGTGAAAGGCCTCCGTGAGACTCCGTACATGGGCCTGGTTCCAGGTTTCCTCGCTGTGTTGCAACCAATGATCTAGAGCAGGTAGGTTTGTGGGCTCCCCTGACCACGGGAACATCGGTGGTTGGAAGCCAAGGATACATTTAAACGGGGACATACCGTTAGAGGGTTTTTGTAGAGAATTCTGGGCATATTCTGCCCACAGCAAGTACTGGTTCCAATCTCCTTGGTTACTGTGACAGTAAGATCGAAGAAATCGGATTAACTCCTGATTTAGATGCTTGGCCTGTCCATTGGACTGAGGATGGTAGCCCGATGTCAAACTCACGTTGATGTTCATGTTGACGTTGCAGACCATGCAGCGATGGACGAATTGGATCACATCCGCTGTGAGGGTGGACCACCAGAACCTGTTGGTGACCTGTTCGGTGGTTGCTGCTATGCCTCGATGGCCGGAGCTGGGCAGATCGTGTATAAGGTTTAGAACTTTTCCCCTTAATGCCTCAGGTACATACATTCGATCAGGAGGGCAGTCGGGAGGTGATGGTTGTTGTGTCTGGGCCTCGGTAATTGTGGAGATGATGTCCCAGCGGATAGGAGCAACAATGCGAGGAGCTGGGATAATGAAGTCAGGGGGATTTATTTCGATGTCGGCTTCGTTTTGGCGCGAGAGAGCGTCGGCCTTCCCATTCTTAGACCCGGGCCGATGTGTGATAGTGAAGTTGAACCGGTTGAAGAATAACGACTTGTCTAGAATTGAACCTCTTGGCCCCCTTGATGTACTCGAGGTTGCGGTGGTCGATTAACACCAAGAAGGGTAGAGTTGATCCTTCCAACCAGTGACGCCATTCCTCTAGTGCAGCTTAAATGGCCAAGAGTTCCCGATCTCCCACGTCGTAGTTTTGTTCTGCTGGTGTGAGCTTTCGTGAGTAGAATGCACATGGGAAGAGTTTGCCTGGATCGCCATGACGTTGAGAGAGTATAGCACCAATTCCTGTACTGGATGCATCGACCTCCACCATGAATTCTTTTCCTGGGTCAGGGTGACGGAGAATGGGAGCCGATGTGAAACGTGATTTGAGCTCCTCGAAGGCGCTTATACTCTGAGGGCTCCAGTGGAGCAAAGAAGGTCCCTTGCGTGTCATTGTTGTTAAGGGTGTGGCCACAAGTTTCTTATGAATCGCCTGTAGAAGTTGGCGAAGCCCAGAAATCTTTGAAGTTTCTTGATGGTTTTTGGACGTGGCCAGTTAACAACAGCGGATACCTTGTTTTCTTTGTGGCTGATTATGTACCCCAGAAACGCGATTCTTGATTGATGAAACTCACACTTTGATAACTTGGCAAAGAGCTGATTCTGTATGAGACGTTGTAACACTTGCCTGACGTGCTCGTGATAGGTCTCTGAGTAAATCAGGATATCGTCGATGTAGACAATTACGGTTCTGTTCAGTTCATCACGGAAGATGTCGTTGATCAGGGACTGGAAGACTGCTGGGCTGTTTGACAGACCAAAGGGCATAACTTGATACTCGTAGTGGCCCGTGGTGGTAGAAAAGGCCGTTTTCCATTCATCCCCCTGGCGAATCCTGACCAAGTTATATGCGCTGCGAAGGTCCAGTTTAGTAAACAGTCTAGCTTTACGCAGTTGCTCTAAGGCGGCCGGGACCAGTGGTAGCGGGTAGCGGTATTTCACTGTAACTTCGTTTAAGCCCCGGTAGTCGATGCATGGTCGAAGGGACCCGTCCTTCTTTTTCACAAAAAAGAACCCAGCAGATGCAGGGGATGTGGATTGCCGAATAAACCCTTTTGCCAGCTCCTCCTGAATGTACTTCTCCATACTCTCAGTCTCTGGTTGCGATAATGGAAAGATACGACCCTTGGGAGGTACAGCCCCTGGTAAGAGCTCTATAGCACAGTCCGTGGCTCGATGAGGTGGTAATTGGGTGGCTCGTTCTTTGCTGAAGGCCTCCCTGAGGTCTTGATATTCAGCAGGCAGAGTGTTGAGGTTCTCCTCTTGGGGCAAGTCGTAGACTTAGGTGGTGTGGGTTCCAGGATCTGGACTGGCTGGATGCAATGAAGATGACAGCGAGAGGACCACCTAAGAATCTGCCATTCGGCCCAAGAGATGTTAGGGTAGTGAAGTTTGAGCCAAGGATGATGCCGTGCTCGGGTGCGTGTATGGTGAATATCCAGATGATCTCAGAGTGCATGGGTCTGACGAGGAGTTTCAGATCCTGGGTTGTGCAGGTTGCTCCTCCGGACCCCAGAGGGCATCCATCTAGGGCTGCGATCACCACACGTGGTCCACATGGAATTAAAGGGAGATGCAAGCGCTTAGCAAAGTTCTCATCAATAAAATTTCCCTCAGCCCCAGAATAAATAAAGGCTGTGGTATGAACTTTCTCCCCGTTAACAACCAAAGTTACTGGTAATGTCATAGTGCGAACAGCTAGGGTTCTAAATTGCAGTGTGAAGTCTGCTGCGGAGCTGGTACCTTGTTTGAGAGCTAGGATCGCTTCACTGGGATCTCTGCCATCAACCGAGTGATTGAAAACATCCCGGAAACGCCGCAGAAACTCATTATAACTAAGAAAGGACATACCCTGACCCTCCCACAGGGCAGTGGCCCAGTCCAATGCGTGTCCGATGAGCAGGGAGCCGATTAGTGATACCTTGCTGTCATCATCTGTAAAGGTTCCAGGTTGACGAGTGATTTTTTTGCTGATTTTTGTGAACCGTTACACCCCTAATATATATATGTATATATATATATATATATATATATATATATATATAAAAGCATGCCTGCTAGTAGGCCTGGCTTTTCTGAATCTTTATTTGTGGTGGCTCAATCCTTTACACTAAGGGGTTACAGTAACTGCATTAGGTGAAACACTCTCTAAAAGGGCACTTTGGCTTTTTTTACAGTTACATTATGAAAGTCGCAAATCCAAGCCCCCTGAAGTTCAACAGCCATCTAAGTCCGTCTCTGACCATGACTTGAACCAGCAGGCTGTGTTTTGTGTGAAGCTCTTGTTGACTGATATGATGCATCTGACATGAATGTCTGAAAAGAGAAAGATCATGAATACTATAGAGGCTTTGGTCTCAGCTTCACAGTTAATAAACACGATTTAAATGCTCTTATTATACATTTCAAACATATTTAGAGCTGGGTTCTGACAGCAGAACACTTGATTACAGACCAGCTTAAACCAGCATGAATTTCCAGGCTCTGGGTTATCCTAGTTAGTTCTATTTTGGTCATGGCATTTGTTGTTGCTATACAGAGTGGTTTATTCACTCTCTCAGTAGGGACTGTTTGTTGAAAAAAAAATTCTTTCCACTCACATATACCTTTTCTGTATATAATTGCACGTATACTGCACATATGCCTTAATAGATATATACAGATACTGGCATGCAGTTGCAAGGTTACTTATAGTGGCTATTTAAAGTGCAAAAGCAACTGAAAGAAATTACATAAGCTGAAGACCACCACAAAATTATCAGTCATTAGTCATTAGTTTCTACTGGAGCATGTTAGTGAGAAAACTTGGCAGACACAATGGTTGCAGGATCTCAACTGATGGTAAATTTATTGAAATTAACACTTGATAATTAGTGAATACTAAATACTACAGTATAGTAACACTAATGTATAAGAGTTCACCTTTATCAACTAAATGCACATTAAAAAATTTAAATTAAAAACCCTTATTTTACATAACCAAAACTATATCAAAAATTTTCATAGGGACATGGCCATCTAGAATGACAAAACACGATTCATAAAAAAATTAACAATTACTTTGCAGTTTGAATATCAACAATCCTTTTTTCATAAAAATTCATAAAAAAATTAACAATTACTTTGCAGTTTGAATATCAACAATCCTTTTTTAGCTTTCTCTTTTTGAATGACAAATAGACTATACTGCCTGCTGATAAAGTAAATTATTTGCTCTCACACAGACATAAATTGTACACTTTAGCTTTTTTTTATCTTTGCAGTCAGTGTAATTGGTTCAGTGTGTTATGTCCTTAATATAGCCTAGTATAACAGAGAAATTTTAACATAATAATAGCAACTCACCAAGTCTGTTCTACCTGGCTGATGGGCCAGTCGAGCCTGCACATGTGAGCCGTGATGTTGTTTGGCTTGCTGAATGGCACCAATATACTAAACACAGGATAGGGCACCATGATACCCACAGATAGCACCCATGTGGCAGCGATGACCTTATAGGCATGAGAACGGGTCTGCCAAGCCCTGGACTTCAGCGGGTTGCAAATGGCACTGTATCTTTCAATGGCTATAGCCACCAGACTGAAGGTGGAGATGCTTACAGATATACCTGTGAAGTAAATGTAGACAAGGGAAGTTAATTCATTATATTTAAATATATATAATACTAAGCTTACAATGTAAAATATTTCTGAACAAAGTGTAAAAGTTTTTATTGGGGTGGTTTCCTTTTAAAAGGTACTAATATTGTACACTTTTGGTATTAATATGTGTCTTTAAGGTACCAGGTTAATACTTACTAATAATTAATATTGGAACACACCTCATGATTTTTGAATGTAGGTGTTTCAATGAGACCTATCCAAGCAGTATGCATTTACTAAATAATTAAATAGAATAATTATGTAAAGACATAAAACAGATCTTTAATAATCTACATATTATATAAATATACAAGTAAAAAATATATTGACTTTGCATACTGTTACAGTAGTCATTGCTGGATAAAATGGAATGCTACTAGAACTTACTAGTATTAACCTTTAGTTCTTCTCCTACTAGTTCGTATAGTATGATGTATTTACCATGCAATTCTTGGAATTGTGTATTTTATGGTTATGTTGCTATGCATAATAGTTCTTCTTCCAAGCATTCCCGCTTAGGGCGACATAACTCTGCTGATTTCATCTGATTCAAATACCAAGGCTTATGGAACCTCCTGGATTGAGAACTGCAGCTAATGGGGTTTGCATACATGAATATGTATATTATGCAGTGTTTGCTACATTCCGCTATGGCACTCTTTACAAATCGTTTTAATGTATTCCCCTATTTAAACACTCACACCTCCCCCCCCACAAATTATTGCAAACTTCCTTGAAGTATTGAGGTATTTTTGTGCATCACCATACAAGAATGTTTTTATGCCAATGTTTTTCTGCACTTATTTCATCATGTTGTGCAAATGAGGAAGCAGAACCTCTGATTATCCAGCAACTTTAGGGAAACACTTGGGCAGATGGATTTCAAACTGACTGAGATTAGCCAAGTGAATTTCCTAAACTCTCCTTAGATGTCCCCCCCCCCCCCCTTCTAGTCCAAAAAGGAGCAAAATGCAATGTGAGAGTACCATATAGTTTACTAGGTGCAATCGCAAATCAGTTTTTATGGTGTGCGTGGTGTCTACAACAAGTTCTTATTATTGCACAGTATTGGTCTCTTGTTCATTGTCTGTGCTCTACTCCGGGATTTAGATCCGCTCCACTTTGTTTCATATATACAGTGGTTGATAAATCCGCTCTGCCTGTATTTGCCAAGGCCGCACACACAGTAAGCTTTTCAAAGCAGACCTTCAGGGAAATGTTCAGTGCAGCATGACATGTTTAAGAACTTTTCTGAAAAGACAAATCTCTGAAGCTCTTCTGCGGTTAAACGGTCAACAGTTCGACTCTGTTCAATCTGTAACTATTATGTTCCACATTGAACTGCTGTTTACTGTTTTTCCCTCTTTGGTTAGAGGAAACTTTTCAGTAATTTTTATTAATAAAAATGTAATTAATTATTTAATTAATATATTAACTGCATTCTATGCTCCAAGATGTATTCCAGATCTAATTTTCAACGCAAAAGAATTCACAGTGGCTGAGAATGATGCCTTATTTAAATCTCACTTAAAAGCACACAAATGTTGCAGCCATTGTAACCACATTTACCAATCACACAGACAGTGATTTGTGTTCTGAGGTAATTTTCTTCCTTGTGGGTAGACATTAGCAAATATGACCACTGAGGGTAGGAAATCAATGGCTCATAATGGTTATGTGCATTGATTGCCACTGGCTGACTTAAACCAGGAGCCCAAAGCACTCTCAGATTAATGCAATAAAGTGAGCAAGGTAACACAAGAGAATGCCACAGTATGCCAGTGGAGCTGTAGAATGTGATGGAATGTTCGCACAGAGGCGGCATGCTCTTCATCTGACTCAAGGCCAATGCTTTGCAGAGTGAGAATGACTTACTGCTGTCCAGCTCAGTGCCAAGTAAATTCAGAGGCGAAATGCTGATTTAGGACCAGGCTGTGCTGCACAGATTCTCAAGACTTATAGCTTCTACTGCAATATTATAGAACACTCATTAATATGCATAACAGTATGTATGTGTCAATCAGTTTATTTGCCCCTCATCATGAAGGGATTCATTTCGTAATAATGATCTGACTGTACATTTCCCACTTATTACACAGATACCAAGTGAGTAAATAAATAAGCATGAAATATTGATTTGAGTTGAAATGCTAATATTATGTGAGAAGAAATTGACTGTGTAGTGACGTGAGAGAAACTAGCAGAGCGTACAAGATTGGTTGCCAGGGACACTGGATTGAGTGCTGCATATGACCAATCAGATTCAAGTATTCCAGCCACACATGTAATAAATAGATAGAATTTAATGTAACTGGTAACCAAAATTTCAAGTAAAAAAAAAAGAGAAAAAAAACTATGCCATCATCAAGAGATTGTATCAGTCAACAAAGAAATGCAGAATGAGAGTGAGATGAAATGCAATGAAAAATTACATTTCTTTCTGCAGGGTCAGCATTCTTTGTATATCTTATACAGATTGATGTTAGTATCATGTTGAACATGAAAAAAAGAGACATCACGTGAAAAATAGCACAGTTAATGACTAATTATCTATAAAGTGCAACATCTAAACATAGTCAAGTAAAATTTTAACTGGCTTACCATACAACAAATAAAAGGCAGCTCAAATATGCTCAAAATGACTGCTTCTGCTATCCACCATTTTTTTTCATTTATAGCTTACTGAACTGTTAGACCCATACAAATCTTTCTGAAAAACTCATTTAAGTATGGTAAAGACATGTTATTCAGATACTAGGTATGCACAGTGTTTAGTTAATGGAGTTTTGTTGCTTTCTTTCCTGAAATCAGTCAGTAATCTGTGAGCAAAAATGCAAGCATTAACGTGTTCTATATGACTGTGACCTTCAAACATGTTAAACTTCCGCTTACTTTCTGCACTGAGACATCAAACACAGATGTAACCTTTTAAATGGTCAAATGGAAAGCAATGACACGGAAAAAGAGATGGACTATGAGATCCCTGACAGCTTAACTAGAGTTGTTGTGTGATGATGAATTAAGATAAGCAAGATGTGCCTGTTCACAGGAAAGTGATTTAAGTACTTTAAGCCTAATGTAAAAAAAACATTTTAGCTTGTCAAATTTATGCTTGCTGTCACAAAAGATGACGACATCCTAATAAACTAACCTATTAAATTGCTCAGACACTTTCACAACCTTATTAACAGCATGGGTGAGAAAGATGTAGACAAATTGAAAGTTCGTTAACACTTTATTTAAAGGTGTCATAATACAGTGGAATTACCCAATTAGGTATTTAGTAGTAGCCATTGTGCTTACATGAATCAGCGGGAACCTTCACCGGAGTTTTAGTTCCTACCCGGACTGCTTTTTACAAACTCCTCGCAGAAACCCAGCGAGGGCTTTGCTATTTATAAGGTGAATGCCGAACCGATAACAGTGCGAAGTTTTGTTCTCGTCAACAACTCTGAGCGTTTACCCAAGGATTATTCTGGATTACCCTTTGCTTACCTGGATTGTTTATTTCTACATTGATTCTTGCCTGACGCCCCAAACTCTTGCCTGGACTTCTGTTTTCTATTCTCGCCTGATACCCTGATCTCCTGCCTGCTTTACGGTACTGTTTTGCTCTTCCTGCTCTGTGTTTGTTTGCCCCTGTATGACCGCTTCCTGTCTGACTACAAGTTTGATAATATACATCTTGCAAATGGATCAAATGTCTGCTGAGTCCATGTTACATAAAACTTCGCCACCCCCTGATCCAGCAGCTGTTTCTCAGTTAACCAAGGAAGTCACCCGGCAGGGTGCATTGTTACATACCCATCACCAGCAGCTAGAGAAGCTCACACTTCTGTCTGAGGATATGGGTGAGTCTCTGCAGGTGTTGAACACTTCGATGCAGGCTCTTAGCACCACCATCACGACCCTCACTCAGGCCCCAGCTCCCGCTCCAGTTGTTCCAGCCACACCTCAGAGCCAGTCACCACCTGCAACCCTGCATGCCAAACACACGGCATGAGTTTCACTCCAGGAAAAATATGATGGCGCTCCGGCAAAATGAAAGGGGTTCATGATACAATGCAGCTTGTACATCACCAGGCAACCAGGCTGCTTCCCTGATGACGACATTAAGGTCGCCCTGATCTGTTCGTTATTGGTCGGCAGGGCTTTGGACTGGGCCACAGCCTTATGGGAGGGCCAAGGCATGAACTTTCTGAGTTACTCTGAGTTCCTGAATCAGTTTCGCGAGGTGTTCGACCATACTACCGGCGGCCTCGATCCCAGCGACGAGATCCTATCCATCAAACAGGGGTCCAGCACGGCAGCTGAATTCACCCCCAAGTTTCGCACCCTCATTGCACAGACTGGGTGGCCACCCCAACCTCTCAAGGCTCTCTACCGTAAAGCCCTAAGCCGAGAGCTACAGTCAGAACTCGCCTGCCGCGACAAGATCCTTTGAACAGTTTATGGAGCTAGCCATCCAGTTAGACAACCTGACGCGGTCCCGCCGTGTACGCCCTCCTCTTCCTGTTCGTCCGTCCACCTCAACCTACAGTCACAGCAGCCCTGAACCCATGCAGATCGGCAGGACTCACCTCACTGACGAAGCGCGCAATAAGAGGCTGCGAGAAAACCTCTGCCTGTACTGCAGCTAACCTGGAGACATTAGGGCCAACTGTCCAGTCCGACCGCCACTACCCTTGACTGCCCAGGTGAGTACCAGTAATCAGGCACACTCTATGACTGTACCAATTACCTTAATAGCCAAGAGGCGTAGGATTGACACCACAGCTTTTATCGATTCTGGGGCAGCGGGTAATTTTGTGGACAAGGGCTTTGCTAAAAGTGAATGTCTCCCTTTACTTTCATGTGGACCTCATGTGGCCGTTGCAGCCTTATACGGCCAACCCCTGGGCTCTGGAGAAGTCCCCTACATCACCCAGAACCTGACACTTCTCATCGAGCCCGCACATCCAGAGAATATCAGGCTGTTCACCATTCGCTCACCCAATCATCCCATAATCCTGGGCCTTCCGTGGCTGGAACTACACAACCCAACCATCACCTGGGCCGAACGTCTCATCACCAGATGGTCACCACACTGTCAAGACCGCTGCCTGCAACTCACTCAGACCCCGACCGTTCATTCTACTATCAAAAGTTCTGAAACTGAGGACCTCAGCACCTTGCCAGCTGTGTACCACGACTTGAAAGAGGCCTTTAGCAAGGAACAAGCTACACCCCTTCCACCACACCGGCCCACAGACTGTGCAATCGAACTCCTGCCGGGCACCACTCCTCCCAAGGGCTGTGTTTTCCCTCTCTCTCAACCCAAGACGGAAAGCATGAGGAACTACATCAAGGAGGAACTGGGGAAGGGGTTCATTCGACCTTCCACATCTCCCGCTTCAGCTGGGTTCTTTTTTGTCAAGAAGAAGGACGGCGGATTCCGGCCATGTATCGACTACCGAGGCCTGAATGAAATCACAGTCAAGTACAGATACCCGCTACCCCTGGTCCCCGCAGCCCTGGAACAGCTTCATAAGGCTCAGTATTTCACCAAGCTTGATCTCCGAAGTGCCTACAACCTTATAAGGATTCGTAAAGGGGATGAATGGAAAATGTCCTTCTCCACGACTTGAATGCACTATGAATATCAAGTGATGTCGTTCGGACTTTCCAATAGTCCCTCCGTGTTCCAAGCACTCATTAATGATGTATTCCGGGAGGAGCTCAATCAGTTTCAGCTCTATCAGAACATCCTCATTTATTCAGAGACTCTCATGGAACACATCCAACAAGTCCGTCAGGATAGAGAACTCCTGGTCATGAAACTAGTCTTCAAAGTGTGGCGCCACTGGCTTGAGGGAACCACCCAACCGTTTCAAGTCCTCACCGACCACAGAAACCTGGAATATATCCGCAGCACCAAAAGACTCAATTCCAGACAAGCCAGGTGGTCTCTCTTCTTCAATCGCTTTGACTTCACTTTCACCTATCGACCAGGTTCTAAGAATGGCAAGGCGGCTGCTTTATCACGCCAATTTGACACTCCC
The DNA here is from genome assembly GCA_034779775.1 of Enteromius afrohamiltoni. NCBI lineage: Eukaryota > Metazoa > Chordata > Actinopteri > Cypriniformes > Cyprinidae > Enteromius > Enteromius afrohamiltoni. The sequence continues at coordinate 4,028,212 of JAUYWG010000031.1, forward strand.
TATGACTAAAGGCCCCCTGAATTCATCATACCTCCTCTTCACATCCTGGCACCCATACGGTGGGACATCATGTCGGAGATCACAGAGGCTCAAGCACAGGACCCCATACCACCGGAATGTCCGCCGGACCGTACCTACGTTCCTGAGACTCGCCCAGTGCCGGACATCCTGGTGTGGAGGTTACTACAGAGCTCGTCACCAATTGCTTCTGATGGTCCAACCTAGCTCCAGATATAGCACAGTTCGCAAATGTGTCACCTGTAACATCAGCAAGACCTCTCATCAAAGACCTGAAGGCCTATTACAACCTCTGCCTACTCCCCAGAGACCTTGGTCCCATATAGCTATGGACTTTGTAACTTACCTGCCTCAAGCAGATACACTACCATACTTACCAGAGTTGATTGATTTTCCAAGTTTTGCCGACTCATTCCTCTCCCCAAACTTTCCACGGCCTGGGAGACAGCCAAAGTGATCCTGGAGCAGGTATTCAGATTTTACAGCATACCGCATCAGACATTGTCTCTGCAAACAAATGAACATCAGTGTGAGCCTGACCTCCGGCTACCATCCCCAATCTAATGGCCAAGCTTAAAGGCTCAACCAGGAACTTACCAGATTCCTTCAATCCTACTGCCACGACCACCAGGAGAACTGGAGCTAATACTTAATTTGGGAGGAGTACGCCCAAAACTCCCTCCACAAACCCGCTACTGGCATGACACCATTCAAATGTGTACTCGGGTTCCAGCCTCCCATGTTCCCCTGGACCGGGGAGCCCACAAACCTGCCTACCTTGGACCACTGGCTCTGCAACAGCGTAGAGACCTGGAACCAAGCACACACCCACCTCCAGCGAGCCACACGCTGCGCCACCGAACAAGCCGACCACCACCGCAGACCCAATCCCGCCTACGCTCCTGGACACTGGGTCTGGCTCTCCACTCGGGATCTTCGCCTTTAACGCACTTGCAAGAAACTAAACCCAAGGTACGTGGGTCCTTTCCAGATAACTAGACAAATCACACCAATATCCTTTCGCCTTGCCTTACCTAACCAGTATAAAATCTCACCACCTTTCATGTGTCTCTGTTAAAACCGGCTGATGTGCCAGAAGGACAGAGGGGCCTAGACGAGGTCGCCCCTCCAGAAGCACCCCCCCTCATCATCAACGGAGAGGAGTTCTACCGGGTCAATGAGATCCTGGATTCACGACGTCGGGGTTCCAACCTGCAGTATCTCGTGGACTGGGAGGGATATGGCCCGGAGGAGAAATCCTGGGTCAACTCCCAGGACATCCTGGACGCCACCCTGATCACTACCATCCACCGAGAGCATTCAGACAGACCAGCTCCGCGACACCGCGGACGACCCCGGCATAGCCCCTCTCGCTTCAGGAGCCGCTCGCAGAGGGGGGGCTCCGTTACCGGGCGGTCCTCTGTGGCGCTGTCCGACCGCCATCAGCGGGAACCTTCACCAGAGTTTTAGTTCCTACCCGGACCGCTTTTTACGAACTACTGGCGCTGGACAATGCCACACTCCTTGTTGAGTGGGGAGCAGGGCACACTCTGTACTTGGTAAGCCAGGGTGATGCCGCCCACTATCCAGTGGGCCATCCTCTGCTTGGAGATGGCATTCCCCTTCGGCTGGCCTCCGTGACAGACAAAAATCTGATCTGAGGTCCTGAAGCTTTGTGTCTGGTCAATGTAGCATCTTAGTGCTTGGACGGGACAGAGCAAAGTTAAGGCTGGGTCTGCCTCCTCTGAGGGCAGTGCTTGAAGGTTCTTGATGCAGGCTAGTGTGAGCAGGAGCAGAGTTCATTAATAGAAACTTCAGCTCGACTGCTGGCAAAGGCTCAAATGGGACCTGTTGTAGCGCTCTCAGCACTAGAGTCAAGTCCCAAGAGAGTACAGAGGGATTCAATCTTCTGGCCCCTTTGAGGACCCTGATGACCAGGTCATGCTTACCAACGGACCTCCCATCTATGGGGTCGTGGTTAACAGTGATAGCAGACACATAGACTTTAAGGGTGGAGGAAGACAGCCTTCGCTTCAACCCCTGCTGCAGGAATAAAAGCTTAGATCGGCATCTCCTGGGGTCTTTTCGTTGAGAAGAACACCACTCATCGAACAGGTTCCACTTCAAAACATAGGCACATCTCGTGGATGGTGCTCTCAGTGAAGATACAATTACCCCTTGGGGTAGGTCACCTAGAACCTCCGCGTCCTTGCACAGTAACTGCACTAGAAGGTGCACTGGGGAAAGCCTACTTGCGCTGGTCACGCGGCCAGCTGTGTGCCAGGGCGTTCATGCCGAGAGCTCCCCTTGGTCAGGGAGTAAAACAACTGGCAATGAGAGGTCTCTGGAGAGGCAAACAGGTCTAACTGGGTGGCTCCAAATTGCGCCCAAATCAGCTGAACCGTCTGGGAATGGAATCTCCATTCTCCAGGAAGTGCAGCTCGCGGCAGCTAGTCGGCTGCCTGGTTGCACAAGCCTAAAATGTGAATGGCCCAAAGCGACCTCAGATGCTTTCGACTCCAGAGGTGGAGGTGGCAGGTGAGTTGCAACATGCGACAGGAGCACAGACCACATTTGGCAGGTTGATGTACGCAATGGTCACTGTGTTGTCTGTATGAACCAGCACGTGCTTCCCCCGAAGATGTCCCTTGAGACGGCCCAGGGCAAGCCGTACCGCCAGCAACTCTAGGCAGTTGATGTGCTGCTGCAGATAAGGTCCCATCCAAACCCCTGATACTGCATGCCTGGTGTACGTGGTCCCCCAGCTGGTGGTGGAGGCATCCGTGAATAAAACAGCATTCCTGGAGACCCTTTCTAGGGGCAATCCTGCCTGGAGAAATGAGAGGTCTGTCCACAGGGTGAAGGTTTGGCAGCAGGCTGGTGTCACTTGGACCTGGTGAGTGCCACGTTTCCATGCCCACCTCGAGCCTTGACCGTGAAGCCAGTGCTGAAGTGGTCTTATATGAAGCAGCCCCAACAGCGTGACTGGGCGAAGTTCTCCACTGCATCTCTGAAGAGGTCGGTCTGGGATAACGTAGCATTTAAAGTGCCCCTGTTATGCTTTTTCAAGCATGATCTTTCATGCGGTGTGTCATGTAGCTGTATGTGAACATAAACTATCTGCAAAGTTGTGACGCTGACAGTGCACGATAAATAAAGTTATTGTCTATTAAAAAAAAAGAGTAACATACGTCACGAAGTAACATATTTTGCATAATGGCAATGTCACAAACAGCTTGCCCCACCCCCAAACAGGAAGGAGGAAGGAACGGGAAGGAGGGGTTTAGACTGACTGAGTCTTTGAACTGCTTCCCACGAGTCGTTTACAAATCATTTAGAAATGGGGTAAAATAAAAACTAGTTTTTAGAGATAACTACAGTGTTTTTTGTCCTTGCATACATGTAAACCTGTTTTAATTAACACAATATTAGCCACCTTTAAAATGGCATAATAGGAGCACTTTAAGAAGTGTGTCTTGACCACCCTTGCAACAACGCCATAGCGTGCACTGCAGATGCAGCTTCTCCGCAGGCCATATAAGCACTGGCAATCAGAGCAGACAACTGCCAAGTGGTAGAGGTGCCAGAACACAACTGCATCGCTAGCAACCGCTCTACTAGGGGAAACTCCATATACCCCCTAAACTGCACCGCTGTCAAGGGTAGTAAAGTAGGAAGAGCCATCAGAATGGTTTCTGACAGTGAAAGGTGCCGTCCATGTACTGGGGCCGGTTGCATAAAACGGTTTTAGACAAGTCGTCTAAACACTGACTTTAGTTGGTCAGGCTAATTCTTAGACACTGTCTAAAGATAATGGCTACGTTTATGCAACCAGCCCCTGGTGAGCTTTTCGTGCACTTCCGGGAAGAAAGGTACTGGGGTGGGCCCTGAGAACATGCGCGAGCCACCCCTAAGTACCAGTCATCCAGCCTCGAGGGCTTGGGATGCGGTGGAGCTTTCTACTTGAGCCTGACCACCTCGGCGACCTGGGCAAGCATAGCCACCAGCTCTGGATCTGTATCTGGCACAGTGGAACATCCAGTGGATGCCATGCTGGCTGAAACTTCACTTCCAGCTCCTTCTGACTCACCTTCTGAGTCTGGTCGATGGTCATCTTCCCATAATGAGAACATAACTCATCTATGAAAGCCACCTCAGTGTGCTTCAAGACCAGGCAAGAGAGGCAGAGATCGTGACTATCACCCGGCACCAGGTAATGACCACATCCAGAAACGTAAGGGTGGAAGGGCATCTTTAAAAAGACGTGTCTTTTAAAAGAGGTTCCATCCATGAGCTACTCTTTTAGGAAGCTCTTTAGTGTGCTGACATGGACATTGGAGATGGCTGCTTGCACACAAGGGAGTAGTGCAGTGTTCATTGGCTTGTTTTCAGGGCTGCTGCTAAGGATTTTGGGCCCCATGAAAAGAATCTTGACAGGGCCCCCAACAAAGCTGAAACTTTTTTCATATTAATTTACATAAAATCATGCACTTTTATAGTATTTTGAATATCATTCTCTTATATTTAAGTCAATCAAACAATTGAACTCTGTAACACCCGTAATTTGTCCTCTGTAATCATGCACTACTTCTGTATATTGTATATACTCTGTATAGCTATACATGTGTCATATAGTCTATTGACATATATTTATATTTGTATGTATGTACTGTACATATGTGTACTGTACACTGGCAATGACAGTAAAGTTAATCTAATCATACCTAATATTTTTAACATGACAGTTAAAATGTAACGGAAACACTTAGCACTCTTAATACAATGAAATGTATTTATATTTATTTGCTTCCGCACTGATACTGAAATTTAAAAATAAAACACTTCAATTTAAAAAACAGGAATTACAATCTGTGGTGAAAAAAATGGATTCTCAGCAAGAAAACACCACCATAAAACAAAATGGCCATATAAAATTTCTAATAATTTAAACAGAACTTGCATAATATAGTATATCAAAGAACGGCCAAAGTATAACATAGACACCGGCTGCATGTGAGGCAAAGCCGTGCACCCGCTGCACCCTGCTCTATCGAAACGTGCTAACTTGTCGAAAAATGCTACCATAGAGACCTGGGGCCTCCTGTACACAGCGTGCGTACGCACAGAAAAGTGCCGTAGGATACAATCATTGTCATGGGCGGTCCACTAACAATTTAGGCCTACTTACAAACCCACCTTTTCTTACTGTCATATACATATACATACTGTCGACCCTTTGCCTCTTTCCCTTCTCTTATTTTTTTCTCTTTCTGTTTTTTCTCTTTCCAGATTTTTGAGGCATTTCCACTTCCTTTTCCGTCAAGATGATATTCTGCCAGCCTTATAAATGAAGTCAAGCTGTTTGTGTTGCCTGGATACAATTTGGGCGGACTGAACCATTTTACAATAATGGGGAGGGGGAGAGGGGCCCATGGACATTTGTGTTTCCTAAAAAAATATTTTTTTTGACACCAGGAAACAGCAAATAGAATAATTTAAAGTTAATAATTTTTACTATAAAATATTTTTTTTAGCACCACAATTATATTGAGGCTTCTCTGGGCCCCCTTT
>JAUYWG010000031.1:4033900-4050814 GCA_034779775.1 Enteromius afrohamiltoni
CCCCCCCTTTACAGCGCCCCAGCTTGTTTTAATGCACTGTATCAAGTGGATTGGTCCAATTTCGTCTGTCATATCCGACCTGACTGGTATTTTAATTAAATTACTTAATTCCATAACATGTAACTAGTTACTTCCCAACACAAATGAGTTGAGTACTGTAATCACAAAGTAAACAAATGTAATCAGTTAAATTAATAAGGTAATTGAAATAGTTACGCTATACATTTAAAATAAGACAACTTGTGATCTTTTAGCATTGTGTACAAAGATGGCTTATGTCAAAGCTCAAATCACAAAAATGATTCATGTGTGGAATATGCCTGTTGTTGTTTAAAATATTCTGTAATAAGTAATTACTAATAAAGTGCAGGATTATTTAAAGATTACAAGTTCTTGGAGCTGTAATAAAAGTTTGCTTCTTTAGAATTATAAAAGAGTCTTTAGAATTATAAAAAAATGCTTTGGCAGAGGAAAAAAATCAAACATGAATCTTCCACATGAGAAAGCTTAATTGAACACTCCTCACCCATGAAATAGGCGACTGTCTTGCACATTGCTGCACCAAATATGAAGTCCTCCAGCAGGCTGGGGATGAGATTAAAGGGCATGCAGAAGATGGCCATCATGAGATCACTAACAGCCAGAGAGAGCAGGAAAGAGTTGGTGACGGTCCTCATTCTCTTGTTTACCATTAGGACCACAATGATCAGCAGGTTGCCAAAAACACTCAGGAGAAAGACAAGTGAGTAAAGAATAATCCTCACTGAGTCCATTTCTGAGGAGAGAGAAAAGGTCATTTTGGTTAAATGAGTCAATACGTTTTCTCACGACACCATTTCTATGTAAAGACAGGTAACTCCTTTTTTCCTCCTTTTTTTTTCGGAAGCGAAACATCCTTCGCTGTACATTGCATGTCTTTTACTGCACAAACTGATAAGCTGAGGTGTATGTGTTGTATTGTGGGTTATAAGGAGGTGGGGGGGGTAGAGGTTTCTGTTTACATGCATCATCTCCTCATCAGGACAGTAATGATGCAGACAGTCCTGAAAAATTGACATTTTTTGATTTCACATGAGGAATCTGTAAAGTAATCACACTCACAGCCAGGTTGCTCACTGCAAATTCCTCGCCTAAGGTTTGAACAATCAATTCACCATCAATCACACAGTTCAAAGTGTTCTCTATGCATTTTTTCACCATCCAGCTTGTAGACGTTATTGATAATAATTTTCTGTTTTGGTGGTTGATTCTGGCTCATCTCCCACTCCTGTAGCAACCATATATTATGAGCACTTTTAAATCTTCTAAAAGGTACATTTGATTTATTGTTTCTGCATTCATAAAGTTGTTAAGAGTTAACATGATTCACTAAAATGCTCAGCCATTGCAGTGGTGTTTAGTCTGTCATGTAATGGTTTGATTTATACATAGTGAAGAAGTTGGAAAAATATTACATAAAACATTTAAATTTGATTCACCAGAAACAAATTAAGATAACTTATCTTAATAATAATACAAATAATAATAAATAATAAAAATGTGTAAACAGGAAAGTTCATCGTCATATCTTACAATTGGTTTATAATTTATTAATCATAATGACTTTACATATTGCAATGTTACTTTGTCTGACAAATGGTAATTTATTTCTTAAAACTTTATTTTTAATAACTAAGACTTTATCTCACCTTTTCTTTTCCTTGCCTTACAGTTATATGTTTTATTATTCACATTTGAGCAGAAATAAACAAAGCTGTCATTATGGAATCTCATCATTACTCCATTGATTTGTTTTGTTTAATTGGTCCCACTTTATATCAGGTAGTCGTAACTACTATGTACTTCAATTTAAATGAATAATTTGGTACAATGCACTTATTGTGTACATACGTGTTTTTTCATTTTATTTAAAAATTATTTTTGTAATTACATCTGTAATTACATTTATATTCTTTATATTCACACTGTTGGCCTATTCCTTGCACCTTAACACACCCTTAAACCTACCCATACCACCAAACCTGTCCCTACCTGTATCCAACCTCAATAGTGGTAAAAGTGTTTTGCAGTACAATATGTACACAATAAGTACATTGTGCTTATTTGTTGATGTGAGAGTGCATAGTATTTCAGGCAACCTTAAATAAAGTGTGACCCCTTAATCTAATATAGCTGAAGTACATGCTAATTTAACAGCAGCTGACATAAATATGGATTCTTTAACACAGAATCAAAAACAGATTAACAGAGAATGATTTACAATATGCCATTCTGCTGTTTACTCCCTATTTTACGGCTGCTTTATACCAGTATTTATAAACATTGCTCTTTGTCCATAGGCATAAAGCCTAAAATCTACAGTTGTGGCCACCTCTAGTCCACAGTACAGTCAGTCAGTCACACTCAGTGGTGTTGACATCACTACAGTTAAGCGCATCCCAAAGGTATAGCGCATTGCTCATTCTAGTGTTCAGTGTCAGTCTGTGTGTAGTGTCATAACTGTTACTGTTGTGACAGCTCCTTGCTTCATGTTCCTCTGACCTGCCCTGACAGTTCCTCTGTTCATTTGTCTTGTAGCTCTGCTGGGAGCAGAACCATGTTCTCACAGGAACAGTACCTACCAGCTGGCTCTTCCTGCATGTCAGATTTACTTCAGATCAAATTAAATTACCAGGTTACTAAATCACAAAGAATATTGTTATATAAATGCAGTTATTTGGTGTAAATGTATTCATCCAGTCACTTTGTTTGATCTTGTTCTTAGTTTGTCATAAACTGTCTTATCTTTGTGTGAACATTTACATATACATTTAGTCATTTGGAAGATGCCTTATCCAAAGCAACTTACAATTTGGAAATTGATGATGCAGCTTTGAGTAGCTTGCTCGTTCATGTGGTGTGCTGTGGGTTAGTTCAGGGCATGTCTGTATCTTGACACTTGTATCTGGTTAAGTTTTGGTCTAATCTGGCCTTGTTTGCACTTGTGGTGAATGCTCTGTATTTGCTATGGTGAAGTCTTCTCTTGATTGTACACTTCGACAGTGAGATATCTACCCCCTGGAGAGTGTTCTTCTCTTGGCTGGATGTTGGAGCGGATTGGAGAGGACATGGAGAGGATTCTCTGATCATCCACCACTGATGTCTGTAGCAAATTAGCTCAGACAAAGAATCAAATCAGAATCATCAGACTACAGGGAATAAGCAAAGTAACAAGATCGGCAGTTTAAGACATTAACTTGTAAGCACAAAACACAAGATACCTCTCTTTTCAATTATAAATATGACTTTATTGGATGAACCCAAGACACATAAACTAAACTAACATATAAACACATTCACACTAGCTGCAGGAAGAGAGAAAGTGAGGAAAGAGTGAGTTTAAGAGAATGAAAATATAAAATTCCAATTTTACAGCAATCAATTTACCCAGTTCAGCCTGAATCTGGAGGTTTGTACTTGCGTTGCCTTTGTGCTACGGGATTTCTTCTGTGGTACTCGCTGCAAAAGGGGTTTCCCAAAGTTGCTGATTGGCTGGAAGTCAGTTGTCGTTGAAGTCTTGGGAGTCGATGATGGGCAGTGACTGAAGGAGTTGCAGTCCGTTTGAAATTTGATGTGGTGCAGTCAGAGACATTTCTCCAAGACATTTCAGTCTGGTCCTGAGATGGGGGATGGAGATCCATCCAACAAAATCTTTAATTATTTTACCCATGTAGCGATAATGATCTTCTTACTGTCTTTGACCCTTATCTTAGTTATTTGCCCAATATTGACAATCTCCTTCTTGGGATTCTCAACAGTGTTCTAAAAAAAAATTGTTCATTTGTGTAATGTGGTCCTGTGACACTGTCTGTTGGATCTGCTTGCAAGTGGTTGGCAATAGGGTTTCATGGGCCGATCGTCTCCTCATGTTTTAATTCTCCGATCGAATCCTAAGTGTCTGATTCACTCTGATGTGTTACATGTCCTCCATGTCCAGGCCTTTGTGCGTTCTCTTTTTCAATTGTTGATTCAAAACTGTTGATTTAGTTACTCCTAATGTTACTGCTATCTCTCTGATGGATTCGCTTTGATTTTGGTTTCACTTTGTATGGAGAGATCCATGACCGCATGATGTAGGTTCACAGCAACAGCTTCCAAATGCAAATGTCACACTTAGAATCAACTCCAGACCTTTTACCTGCTTAGTTGATGTACAAATAATGAAGGAATAGCCCAGGACTGTCTGAAGCAGCATCTGAATCAACTGTACAATTTTGTCCCTTAACCTTCCTTCTAATTTTAATGAGAATTTTTGAATATGCTTTGGTCAGCAGCTAAAAAAATAAAAGTTGTGTCTGTATCCAAACTGATCTAGCTTTTGGAGAGCTCACCTTCTAGCACACCATGGTCAGTCGAGTATGTATGATGCCTGCAAGCTATTTTTTTTAGTCTGTAAGACTTACTACTATGACTTTCTCCTCATTAAAATCCTAAAATAACCTAAGATAAAGTGTTACCTTTCAGTCATTATTTTCAGCAAGTATGAAACAAAAGCAACACGAAGCCATTACCCTAAAACACTTTTAATTCAGTAAACATTTTAATTAAAATGTAATTTTGTGTACTGCACTGCATTTAAGAAAATAAAGTTAAACACGAATCTGTATTATTTAATAAGAAATAAACTGAAGCCTATATTTTTATTAGTTTAAATAAAAAATAAACACAAATAAAATTGATCATTATCATCTGTGAGTTTGGATAACTGGCAAATAGCTGTACAGCCACTCTGGGGAAACAAGCCGACTGCTCTCAAATTGCTCTTGCGGTTCTCTGATGGGATTCATCTCAGTGACATGGTGTTGGCACTGTCTCAAGTCAGACAAAATTTCTAACCGTAATGCACTGCTTCAAGCCAGATGCTTCACATTAAGTTGTGAACACCTTCTGTGTGTTACATACACTCACACAGAATCTTTTCACCACAGGGTAGTTTGTTGTGCATTTACACAGTTGTGTGCTTGCCCTTCCCTAGCCCAACAACTAACATATGAGCCCTTCTATTTTGAGTGAACAAAGTTTGAATTATGAACTATTCTTCAGCGTGCGTGAACTGGCAAGCACTGATGTATGTATTTCAATAATTCATCTTTATGATGTTTTATTCATTGGTCAGTTCTGCTGCTTTCTTCTGCAAGTCTGCTTGTATGGAAATTATCTACAGGCATTGCTTGTGCCAGTGTTATGAATGGGTCCTTATTAATTTGATGAATAAATTAAAATTAGTCAAAGGGAGTCAGTAAGTCTGTGATTTTTAGAATGTCACGTAATTAGACCGGGTAAAAGGATTTGCTGTAATTTAGCCAATTAAAAATTAAAGCCATTTTATTCAGGCACAGTGCCAAAGTCTAATGTTAGGAGCTTCTGTTCAATTTTAGTGCCTAAGAAAACACAGCAACACATTTTTTTTACTTGGTAAAGAATTATCTAAATTTTTCACTACACCACAGTCATCACTATAAAACGTAAAAACTGTTCTGTTTGGTTTATTTGTTTGTTCGCCCAAATGTATAATATCCTGTTCAGCCAATAAATTCTTAGCAAGGCAACTACAAATTACAACATGAGACATTTTAATTTGTCAGCACTTCAGTCTTGCATATGAAAGGGATTTTTCAGAGTAATTAGCTCGTGTTATCATTGCTACATACATACACAGATAACAGCTGTTAACATCACCTCACATCATCAACAAATTGATACATTTACATCCAGCAGCAGTGAAACTATATTACCACATAATTTATTCATGTTGCAATGGCAATTAGACAGAGGTGTTGTAATGGAGTTAGGAAGCTTTGGACAAGGGATCCAGCGGAAACACCAACTCTGGTATGATTTGCTTGTAAATTGTTAGTTAGCGCAAGTACCCTAAAATGACTGCTCTTAGATGTAATGATACAAGATATGTGGGCTCCTTCTTAAGACACTGAGTGGTTTATCCCAAATTGCTACACTTCACACCCCCATCAGGTAGTTGGCAAGAGATTCCGCGGTTATCAGGATACCAGAAATGAAAAAAGAAACAGGAGACGAGAGAATAGAATGGAGAAGACAGCTAAGCAGTGGAGCTTAAAGACGATTCACAGTCAAAATTAAAGAGAGGTATAATATAATAAGCAAAATATAAATGTTTAGAAATATTTCTCTCTCTCCTCATTTGTAGAGCAGTCTAATCATAAAACGTCAAAGAACCATACCACTACACTAATGAATTGTCTTTGCAACTGTATAAAAATTAGTAAAACATTCTACAGACATTTGTGGTATTAAAATAATTATATTAAGTTATGCACATTAAAATTAACAAGCTATGCGTTATTCATCCCAATGTCTCTTCATGTGTTATGGTGCAGAAAACCTAGGAGCATGCAATTTAAAACCTGACAGCTCAGCTCTAGATGACTGTTCAAGTCTCCTGTCAATCAATTTGAGCCAATCACATGAGCCGAAAATGCCATGTGACTAATAACTCTAAAGCTGCAGAGAAACTATATGGCATCATTGCTCTTTACTATTATAAGTTGTTTATAAATTTGGTAGTAGTGTGTTGCAGGGTTTTGGCCTTTTATTTGGGCTTGCAATTGCCCACTAATTGCAGTTGTCAAATACCCCCACCTACTGTTCAACCCACATTATACATGATGTCATTATCAATCTCCATCCTTTATCTTTTTCCCTAAGGTTCTTCAGCTCCTCCCGTCTCCTAAATGCATGCTGTTTTCTTTTTCATAAGTGTTTTTTTTTTTGTTTGTTTGTTTGTTTTTGTATAGATAGGTAGTTGTATCATATGTAGAATTTTATTTTTTTTTTTTTCATTTCTTTAGGTTTATTTTGATGAGACAATAAGCTTTTGTCAGGTTTTCTGAGAGAACCAGGTTGCTTTTATAGGTGTTAGGGACTACGACAAGCTGTGACAGGAGAAAATATGCTGATTTATTTACACTTTCAAGTCTCTAAAGACAAAATCAGGCACAAATATTGCTTACAAAAACTATTATTTCATCAGAATACGCTGATATTTCTGAATGAATGTCAATGGAGTAAAAGGCTCTTTGTAGCCAGATGGTTAGTTGCGTCATCTACCAAATGGGGCCATGCTGTAAGTGGCAACAACTTGAACCCTTGTGCTTACAAGTGCCATTTCTCCAGTCGAAGGATCTGTATTTACAATTGGTTTGATTAGTACTTTGTGATTAGTACTTTTCATTACTATACATACAGTATGCCTATCAAACATGCCAATTATATAAATGAAACCTATAACATACGTAAATTCAACCCTGTTGTGTTGGTTGGGACAACATTTATTTATTGAATTTGAAATGTGTGGCAATTTCAAAATAATTTACATTTATGTCAATGAATGCTTTAAGAACTGTCAATTTGTTGAAAATCTACTGAATCATTTCACCATTTCCATTTGTTCTCATGCACGAATTGTCAAGTGTCTTGCCAAGTGTATGCCAGCTTCTTTTATCATTTACACTGTAAGTGTACATGATCAGAACACTCTCAAGCTGAAAATAGATAATCTTGCCAGTTTTTCCAAAGAGCGGAACCACCTGATTGAGTGAGTCACCAATGTGTGGATCTATAAAATTTGTGGATTACTAAAACAGAAAAACAGGTTGTAACTGTTTTGTAATTAAGTAAGACATGGCTATGGTGTTTGTGCATAATAATAATTATTATTGGTATTTTTTATTATTATTATTTATTTATTTATTTTTTCAGTTTTTATTCAGTTCAAGTTTGGATATCATAAGTTACCAATGTTTGAAATGAACTTAATTACAGATGTTTGCTAGACACTTCCCCTGACTTGTGTCATAACCTTGCATGCATAGATTTATAACAAAATTCTTATTTAAAAAAATAGAATAATCATTATTTTGCCCACGAATCATTCAAGAGGTTGTGGTTTTGAATACCTATTAACTAGTGACCACATTTATCCAGGATTTGTAGTTCATCTCCTAATGAAGTAAACACTATTTGCATGATCAGAGAGTATAATGATGCTGATGAGAGTTAAAAAATGCAAAGAGCATCCTTGGGGTTTAATTACACTAACTATTACCTCTGACATAGTTCTTGAAATAATAATAATAATAATAAAGAAAATATTGGATTATTTCTTACATACTGACATATATATATATATATATATATATACAAATGAATATAATATTTATATAATATATTAAATACACTGCTCTGCTATTTGAAAGAAAAATAACCACTCCTCCTAAGTGCTAGGCTATTTTAAATCAATAAACGCACATACTGAAAGACAAGCCGCTGAAGTTTATCTTTAAAGCGTCTATGTGCGGTAGTGGTTGAGGCGCAGCAGTTATTGCTTTGGGAATGTATGGTTTCATAATTAATGTTCAGGCACGCTGTTATAGCTAAAGTATATAAATAATAAATCATTTGTACTGGGAAAAAAATAGTTTTGTATCATCAGCAGAGGTTAATGTGTACATGCTGTTTATCACGCTTACTTATTAATTTAAGGAAAAAGCTAAACAAGACAACGTAACGTTAACATGGATTGTATCTTACCTTTTGGTCGTGTGGGTTTGAATTTTTCAATTATTGACGCATTGCTACAGGTGGCGTTAACTTCCAACGCAGAGCCGTTCAGGCTGGAATTGTCTGGAGTTCTTGAACATTCCCAAATCGGGATCTGAGTTTCATTCATTTTCGGTAAATCCATTGCTGGCAAAAAAACTGATAAAAATATAGGTTTCTCAACCAATTAAAAACTATTTCTTAACGATATTAAGTATATTTTAAGAAAGGCATATACGCATTTAAAGGTTATATATTAAAACGCGCTAAAATATTCTGCATTCTATGGGTGCCATTGCCCGCATCTGCGCGCGCGTCTGTGAGAGAATGCCTGTGCGCGTGAAACTGTGGTCACTGGAAAGCGCACTGTAGCTCTGATGAGCGTGCAGCGTGGGTAGACAGCTCTTTAAGAGTGTTGGCACACAGGGTGGGGTGATTAGAGAAAGGGAGGGAGAATGAGAATTACAAGAGCAACACACTCACGGACGGTGCCCTTCAGGCTTTAACGGCTCTTGGATAAAGGAATGTAAGTCTCCCTCCAGTGGATTTTCTGTGTTATTGTCTGTCGGTCATCAAAATAGTGAGAAGGTAGACGAAAGACGGAAAAAGAAACCAAAAGCTGCTTCAGAGCTGTCATGAGACTAACATTTCTCACTCACATTGTTATTTTCCTTTGTGTGTGAGACAGAGGTGTGTGTGGTTGGGGGGTGTAGTAAATCATCGTGCAGATTTGGGTTAACATATAATATGCTTTAATTAACAAATAAGTCTATAGTACGCCTCCTTTTATGCAGGCAAATGTTCCTACACTATCAAAACATGGTTGCTTTGTTTATTTCCAAAGTAAAAAATAAAGGACAATGCTAGCAAAGCTAACAACATTTTGGCTACATTGGGTTAAATGAAAATATAATACATAAGACTAGGAAAAAAATTCTAATGTAGTTAGATTTTTTTCTCAGAATGCAGTGTGCCCTTTTTAAAACTGGTGTGGTGTGATGTTAGTGGTTGTTCTTGGCAGGGTTCGTTAAAATGTTGTCTGATATTTTCCAGGTTGGATGTTGAACCCCGTGCCATTTCCGTCTGTCCTTGATGGGAGTTTTCAACTGGAAATGATGTGCAATGGATGGGATGTGCAAAGGAAAGACATAAAAAATACAATTATTATCCAAGTGCAATGTATCAGTTAGTCAAAATTCAAATATCTGAAAGTTTAAATCAATCCATAAATAAATAAATATTGGTAAATTATACTTTCAAAAGGTGTAATCATAATTACTGTATACTATTGTTAAAATATAATATAATATAATAATGACACTGCATTGCAACCAAAATTCTAATGAGAGACAAGGATTACTAATTGGCGTATTAAAACATCATATTAACCAAAGTCTTATATCTGCATTCTTTTTCATGAGAGGTCAATCAAATTGAACTTTTTAAATACTCTTATACACTGATTTAAATGATAGAAATATACTATCTCAATTGGGCCTTTTTCTAGAGGTAAATAAAAAGTATTTACCCGCAGAATTAAAACAATGCAAGTCATTATCATTGCATATACGCCCATGATTCCTATCACCACTGTAAGAGCCAGGTGTTCATGTTGACAGCCAGGATGGATTTTAACTGGTCTCCCTGCGAAAAAAACACACACACATTGGGCTTCCATGTTTTAGGAGGTCAGTCCACAGACATAATGGTTTTTAAGGTAGAAAATGTATCTCCCTACCCTGTACCCATCAAACGCAACTTTAAACATTTTCAGAAAACGTTATTATTATTTATATAAGCTAGGTAAGAAAAATGTCTCCAGGACAAGGATTTTAGAAACCGCCATCTTTGTCTCCATAACATAGGGCATAGTTCAACTATACACACACACACACACACACACTGGGTTTCCATGTTTTATGGGGACTTTCCACAGACATAATAATTTTCATATTGTATTTTTGTAATGTAACTTTTTATACTACGGGGCCATTCAATTCTTGAAACTTATTAAAGGACAAAAGCCAAATAATCAAAACCAAAACTGGCCAAACAAATAAATATAGCAATCAATATGATAAAAATGACATACTATATTCTAATTTGGGGAATACGAAACGTTTTTTAAATCTTGATAAACTGTACTCACAAAGCAGGGAATAACAGAGAAAAAGAGTGATGCAAAATATAACTTTACATTAACCAGAGCACAAATAATAATAAAATATATATATATTGCATCTTGCTATTTATATATTTTCAGTTGATTAATGCTGTTTAATGACAGTGTTCCAAGACAAGCATAGTGCACATACCTTCAACCAAAACAATAGTTTGTGGTTTGTGATCGAACGTCAGAAATGGAGGAGGAAAAAATCTAGTGGCCTCACAAGTGTACAGGGCTGTAGTATTCATTGTTACGCTGGTTAAGATATAACTGGTGCTGTTAGTTGTATCATTAGCTTGGAAACTGACAAAGAAATCTTTCCTCAGCATTTTGTCATTTTTGGTGATGGATGTTTTATTGATGCTGACATGAAAGATCTCTTCTGCGCCTTTAAATAATCTGAAGTCCATTTCTGATGCACTCAAAATGGGGCAGGGTATGGTAACACTGCTGTCCACTGCCACGTGTTGAACTAGTGGTAGATTACCTGCTGTGCAGAGGAGACAAAACATAAACAACATCTTAAAACACAGTTGCTTAATACAGTTTTTTTCTTTGTTACAATAAATACCTATTTTACATTTTTTACTTTGTCTGTAGTTCATGCATAAATCACCACGGTCACCCAAGTTAGCAAAAAAGTCGGCATCTGTTATATGAACTTCTTTTTTTTTTTACTGTTCTGGAACAGAACAGTTTTCTTTTTAATTGTCTGGAGTCTGAGTACGTTTATGTAAAATTAATGTGCACAGGCACTTTACTATATACTTAACTTATGAAAATAAAAACCAAGCTGAAAAACTAAAGAACGTCCTTTTTTTCACAAGTATTAATTTTTGCCTGTAAGAGTGGAGGAATGTTGTCATAGAGACAAAGTTTCTCTGAACAAATTGCTTTGAACTTCGCTTTGGAAAGAAGACAGAAAAAGGAAAGACTGAATCATCCTTCTGCAGGATGATTAACTCCCTCATTTTCTACTGTCAGCATATCAGTGCAAAACATGTCAGCTTGTTGTAAAATGTAACAATTGTTACAAAATGAAACTGTTTGTGTACTCTGTTGTATTTTGCAGCTTATCAAATGAGATGTTTGTGGATAAGTTGGTTTAAATGAGAATAAAATTTTACTTAACAAACCTCATTTCATCGGTTAGATTAGATTTTGATTCATACACTGGAACCAAAATGTAAAATTTCCTGAATCCTTTTTTTACTTGTAAGTATGTAAAAATTATAAATGCTATCTGTATATGGCCTATTGTGAGTTTTTTCTGTATATATATTTTCTTATATATAACAATGTATTTATATTGGACCCCCATAAAGGCATTCCCCACATTTCTGTCATCCCACACGTTTTTGCTGAGATGTAAACAATCAACTCTTACAGTATCTTTTTACATTATACATTTAACAATATCAACATAATATACACATTTTGACATTATTTCTTCTCATCAAGATTTCATATCATAACTAAGAATTTATACTTGAGGTTGGTGTAATTCCAACCTCATAAAATATTTTTTCCAAATGCCTGATAAAACAAACTAAAAATATCTTAATTCTCACATAATCATAAACTTGTTATAAAATTGTCAAATTTGCAGTGCCTTGTTTTGCTGTCAGGCCACTCCAGGCCTCTCGACTTTCGAACATTTTTAAAATCAGTTCTAACAAGGCTTTTATCAAATAAGTCAAGCTGTATTTTATATGCTTTCATCTAATCAGTTAAAAATGATTTAATATGACTAAATCAGTCTTAACACAAACAAAAGTAACAACCTACTGTATTAAACGTTTAAAGTAAATGTAAAAAAATAAGATCTTACCATTGCATATGCTCTGTGTTTCAGATCGGCTGCTATGTAAGAGACAGAGACTTAAGAGGGTCACGGATGTTCTATAAATCTCCATCTGTTGTATTCTTAGTCTTCACACAATAGAAAGGCTGTTGAAAATGGCAGTACTGCTGCCTTTCGTTTTGGTATTGTTTTTCAAGTACGGAGTGCTTGTATGGCAAATTCAGCCTTCAGCGTAACAGAAGAACACTGCACGAGCCAAACAGGAAGTTTCCATTCTCTCCTTGCACCCTTTGTGGTTGATGTTATTTGCATGTTAAGGTTTCATAAAGAGTGTCTGTTACCGTTCTAATGGCATCATACAGTAGCTGGTGTTTCCTCACTGAGGGCAGGCAAAGGAGACCCCTGTGGGGGTTTTCTTGTAATTGAGTCTGTTTGAAGAGTTGTTGGGAGGGTTGTTTAGGGTTAAAGTGGTTTTGTACTTGAGAGTAACCGATGCTGAAAAAGAAAGAGATATGGAGAGTGATAGAGCTCTTCAATGTTAAAATGGCAGAAATCTTTGATCAGAAAAGACATGCTTGCATTTGTTTAATAAAGGCTTTTTATGACAGCCACTGACAGGAAAATGCCTTTATGCTGATTTAAAGTGAATCTTCTTGTTTCCTGTTTTTAATCTAAAACTGTTAGCACGTCAGAACCAGTGCACTTTCTGATCTCTATGGCAACTGATTCACACTGAAACCATCCCCAACCCACGACGCTGATGATGATGATCTCTGTGCGTTCTGCTTTTTCCTTGACGGAAGGAAAGATTCTGATTAACTGTATTTCTTCTTTTATTATTCATGAGACGAGAATGCATGCAAATAATGAGGTTTTGTGGTTGTCTTTATATTTAGACCTAAAACTGGAACTGGTTTCAGACCCCTACATGCACTAGCACCCCCTTAAACATACTTCCTGCGCAAACCACAAAACGTGATAACATTTACAGAGCCTCCCATTCATGAAAGTGTGTGTGAGTATGTACTCTCCATACACCAAAAACAGGTTTGCAAAATCTTTGCAAATTTATTAAAAATAAAAAACTAAAATGATTCCATTGCATAATTAATCATACCATTATCTTGGACAGTTGAAATTTAGCTCATACAACCTATAGAATCTACTCAATAAAATTGAGGTAACAATTTTCACTCAGTTTGTGTGAGTAGATTATATCCTGTATATTTGGGTAAAGAATGCCTACATTAAGGTCTACCTTATATTTTTTAATACATTACACAATTAATTACCCATTAAAACTGAGTAACCTTTAAAATGGCATAATAGGGGCACTGTAACCCAGATAGGTTTAGAGAAGAAAGCATTTTGTAAGGAGAAAATCACAATTTGTGTGTCAACGTTCCAGTGGTCAGTGTGTGCTTTAGTTGGGCTTTTGACCCTTATATTAGAAGAATTAAATGTTGTTTTGGCTGGTGTACTTCAGTTATAACAGCCAGACAAACCAAGAGCAAATGAATGTAGCAATGAGGATTACCATTGTTTTGTTTATTTTTTTGTTACCTGAACCTCTGAACTGAACTTAGAATCTATGTTGTATGTTCTTTATTGACAATGATAGCCTTGTGATTACAGCTAAACACCCTTTGTTTCTTTTTTCACCTTTTCTTTTCGGCTGTTCTGGTCCCATAAACAAATCTTCCCATAAGGCACACGCAGACATCTAGAATCAGCGTATGAATCTTAACAACGTGACAAACCCCGTATTCAGAAAAACAGATCAACTCTGAACATACTAGTAACACACTAATAAAAACATCACATAACATCACAATACAGCAAGAATAAAAGAAAATTGTAGGAATAAAAGAACGACAATAATTTATTCATGTCGCAATGCATGATGGGAGCTGTTGATGAGTTTTAATTGGTGGCTCTCAGCATTTGATGGTCACCATTGTTGAGATTATATGCTGACTCTTGATGTCTGTGTGTGCCCTACAGAAAGACTTGATCAGAAGAGCCTAAAAGAAATCCTTTCAAAATCACAAGGCTTTCATTGTCAATAAATAACATGCAACACAGATAATAGAGTCCAAATTCAGTTCAAAGATTCAGGTAAAAAAAAACAAAAAAAAAAACAAGCACAAACGTCATCCCCTGATGAGTTTTGCTCTTGATTTGTCTGGCTGTTATAACTGAAGTACACCAGCCAAAACAACATTTATTTCTTCTAATATAAGGGTCAAGAGCGCAACTAAAGCACACACTGACCACTGGAACGGTGACACACAAATTGTGATTTTCTCCTTACAAAAAAATGGTTTCTTCTCTAAACATGGGTTACGGGTGCCCTATTATGCCATTTTAAAAGTTACTCATTTTTAATGGGTAATTAATTGTGTAATGTGTTAAAAAATATAAGGTAGACTTTTACTTTTTTGTTTTAGTTTGTCATAGCTGTTAATGTAGGCATTCTTTACCCAAATATACAGTATATAATCTACTCACACAAACTGAGTGAAAATTGTTACCTCAATTTTATTGAGTAGATTCTATAGGTTGTTTTTTGCAGTGCAGGAGAATTCATATTGGTTGTAGATGTTACTTACTGAAGGGTCACAGAAGCATGTAGTCTCTGTTAACCTTGATGGAAGAAGTTTTAAACAACCAGGACCAAAAAAAAAACAACAACCTAAGGGATCCTTAGACTCTGAGAAACAAGACTATCTGATTTAATCAACCTCAACTCAAAGCTTCATGTTTAAAGGAAACCAGCTCTGGTCATCATCTGCAGAGTACCATCCCAAAAGTAAAGTGTGCTGGTGTCAGCCTCATGTGGGGCTGTTTTCCAGCAGCAGGGACTGAGGGACTCATCCGAGTAGAAGGAGTACTCAGTGCAGTAAAATATATAAATTTAGCCTTAAAAAAACCCCCAGACCATAGCATTCAGAAACTGGAAGATGACGATGACCCTAACAAACAGTAAGAGTGGCTATAAACAACTCTGTGAATGTCCTTGAGTGGCCCAGACCCAGGCTGGGATTGAACCCATTATTTCTGGAGAAACCTGACCATATGCACCTGCCCCCATCCAACCTGATGAATCTTGATGAGTGATGAGGTCAGGAGAAGAGTGGCAGATAATTGCCAAATTGCTGATGTGCAAAGCTTGTCGCATTAAGCAAAAAAGACTTTAATACTTTTTACATTTCATTTTAAATTTGCAAAGATGTTACAAAAAAATTTGCAAAGATGTTACAGTTGTTACAAATTTGCAAAGATGTACAGTTAAGGTGTACAGAGTGTAGAAGCAGTTTAACATAATAAAATGTGAAAAAAATCAAAACTTTTGGAAGGCACTGTATATATATTATTCATGTACTTTACCACAATCCAGCATGTGATTCTTATTATAGGAAGGTCATGTCTGAGAACCTGACACCTTTACTTCTGAAGTTCTGGAAAATGGTGGTGCAGGAAGCTAATGGTTCCTGATGGTTTTACGCCAAACGTGTGTCTTTTCTTCTCCACCAACTTCTCTTCTCTTTTCTTTTTTCTGACCCTGCTGACACAGTAAGCAATTTGTGCAATTTGCAATTTCTGTATTGCATTAGTTCTGAATTTCTCATGGGCATTTAATAATTTGTCTTTTCAGTGTGAGTTAAATCTCGTTTTTGCCTCATTTTATCTGTCAAAGAAAATCTGATTAATAACTATGCACACCTGAATAATGACAATAATGTCCAGCCTCCGTGGACAATATATCACTTACAGTTAAATGATTCAGTTCCAAAATATTAGTTAAGATTGATGTTAAGATTGGTGTGGTAGAAAAAAATATATCAGAATATCAACTTGGAAAATAATTATGCAAACGCTTAAATATATTACTTCATTTTTATTAATTAGGAAGAATCACTTAAGGATAATTTTCAAATAATTGTTGTTATTTTTTTTTATTTTGTATTTTCTTATATTAATATTTTATTATTATTAATTGTCATTTACTTGTTAAAAGCTTAGTGTTTGCTTTATCCCCATAAAGCATATCATATTTGATACATTCTTTTCTAAACAACCCAAGTGATTAAAACTAAATCCTGAAAAAAAAAAAAAGCCTTACTTGTTATTTTGGTTAAACGAAATATCAGATATGATCATCAGGATCATTGCAATATATGTTTTGAAACGAGAGAGCTTTGTTCATGAATCTAAGCATAAATATCATCTTACTAAGACATTATTGAGAGATATACCCCCAGTTTCACAGACAAGGTTTAAGCTAGTCCCAGACTAAATTGCATGTTTGAGCTGTCTCAGATGA
>JAUYWG010000031.1:4069398-4094764 GCA_034779775.1 Enteromius afrohamiltoni
TATGAAAGTCTAATGTTTATCAGTACATTACAGAAAATAATGAACTTTATCACAATATGCTAATTTTTTGAAAAGGATCAATATAAATTTTTTTTACGAGAAACAATACAGAACATAAAATTGTCCTATAAAAGATTTCATTGGATGTCCATTTTCCACAAGTTGATACGATTCTTCAGGGCTTTAAAGAAAACTTTATAACAGGGTTCACAAACATGTTTTTGGAGGACCGGTGTTCTGCCGAGTTTAGCTCCAGCACTAATTAAACACACTTGATCAGTTAATTAAGGTCTTTCTATGTATACTTGAAACTTCAAGGCAGGTGTGTTAAGGCAAGTTGGAGCTAAACTCTGTGGTGAACCCTGGTCTATAACATAGTTCGGTTAAAATTTCTCAAGGATAGTGTAAAACAACACTCTTTTTACTTTGACAAAAACAGCTCTTTTCTCTTCTGTGGGGTGATGTGATTCTCACGAGACTGTAAATTTTAGCTGCGTTCATCGTAAAACTTGCTTACTAGCACATTATTAGGAGAGGCAATTTACAAAAATTCAATGATTTGCGTGCACAAAAAGCATTTAGGTAGATTGGAGCGCACATTCCCTTTAAAAACAAAGGTAATTCATTCTGTCTTCAGCGGCACAGGTGCCCAGAGTAAATGATGACTGCCATTTTTTTTTTATTACTTCCAACAAAACACATCAGTTGCTTAGGGGCTTTATTGTCTACCCCAGCTCCTGCAGTGAATGGCAGACTGTCTAAAGCTCACTCGGGGGTGGACCAATGCTGAAACACTAGTGTCAATCATTGTTGGAGGGGCTTGGGTCTGTGTGATGTCACACAGCCAATAACCTGAGATTGGTTTAAATAAGGGTCTATTATTTATAGAAAAAAAACAAACTCTGGGTGTATTTTTATCATTATTGGGTGGATGTGTACAAATACTGCCAACAACATGTAAAATGAGGTTTGCATCCGATTACCCATTTAACTGTCATCTTCAGACTCTTTAACAATACGTTTTTCCCTTCATACTTTTCTGTAGTCTTGTAACTACAATGTATAAAAGCGACAGCTGCATCGAGACATTGGGACTTTTGTCTATAGTTAGCAGACTATTTAATTGAGTGAGTCTGAGATGAAAACAGTTGCTGGTTTGCAGCTGTATGTTCTGCTTTATCACAGTTATGTCTGAAATTGCTAATATTACATCTGGATGGAGTACAGAACTAGAGGCTTTGCTGACATTTAGACCAGAGTTGTCTGCGTAGTGGAAGGCACTGCATGCATCCATTAAATGAATGTTCTTTATTGTAGATCAAAGCCCCAAAAGCCTACCCTTAGTGCCGCCCATGAGTGACAGTAGGCACAGACTAGTGGGCATAATCTGCGTGATGGGATGCGGTAAACAAGCAGTAATTATGCTGTGGAATATGACAGGTCATAGATCCCCACTGTAATAAGTAGAAAAAGGGTTGGGAGGGGTTTTAGTTTTCTCATGTTACATGATGTAGGAGATCGGTGTGAACGGTGTGATGGCCTGCAGGAAAACACTGTCCTGCAGCCAGCTGGTGCGAGACCTGATGCTGCAGTACTATCTGTCTAATGGAAGCAGTGAGAACAGTGGCTGGAGTCTCTAGTGATACTTAAAAAGCTACAGATCCTGACTGAAGTCATATATAGCTATTTCTAGGGCCATCACATGGGGTATCTGATGTTCCAGGGCTCTCACCTGTCGTCTTAGACTAAGTACTTTATTTATTTATTTTAACTTCTTATGTATCAGACTCTGCAGTATGTTGCAGGTGTTTTTTTGTTTGTTTTTTGCTACGGATGGTGCAGTGTGTTTGGGTGTTCAGACTTTTTTACTTCACGTTTCAAGCCACCTGGGACCGCAGTAAAGGGGATTGCTTGCTCATCTTGCCCCGAAGCTAAACACACATATTTCATACACTTACACATACACACAAAACTAAGAGAGTGGGAAACCTGACAGTCAGAACTATTCGTGTGCCTGTGGTTTCTGTTTGAGCCAGGGTGTGGCAGATATATAAAGATAAAGAATAGCAGGGTAGAACATCTGGAGGATACATCTCATGGAACCACTTTAATGTACTTTTACTCTTTCACTGAAGGAAAAAAAAGTCTGCTTTTAAAGACCAATCGAAATTGTTGACGTTTCTGAACTCAGCACAGAGAGCATTCATTATGCAGACCCTCTGTTTTAAAGACTTGCATCAAAAGCTCTGATGTAAGATGAGGAAAATTGTTTCAAATGAGCGGGTTTGCCTCATGGGAGCTGCCATAGATCATATGACCAGCTCAGTACTACTCACTTTACCTCAACAAACCCTCATTATTAGACACTTTTGCTTGTTGCCCCCTAATATTTTTCCAAACCCATATGACCTAAAATGATACAGATTTTCTTTCCATGAAGCAGTTCATAGTGACCACAGCTGTTAAGCTCAAAAAATTACAAACCATTCCATATTTAAAATATATGTTGTTAATATCCTTGTCCTAATGTCGACTTGGATCACCATTTGGTTAATTTTGGTTAAAGGTTTTCATTCATAAATTAACATACTGTTTATGATAACAAACATCCCCTAAAGGTTCCTGAATGTTTGCTGGAAGCCCTCCAAATGTCATACTTCAATGTCATTTTAATGGTTAACGCCAGTTTCACAACATGCTTTTTCTAATTATCTTAATCTGTGTTCTACAGTACAAAGTAAGTCATATACATCATGCACAGCATGATGATGATTTTACAAGAGATTAATTTAGAGAATTTAGCAGAGGATGTTGTGACTGTTTTTGTTCTTTAGTTTTTTATAGTCAACTGGCATGTCTATAGAGTAACAGACAACAAATTATTTCACACTAATATTCACTAATATGACCCAGAATCTGCATCCTGCTCAGTCTGGGGATTCTGCAATATTGGCACAAGCTTATAATGTGTCAGTGAAATTGGGTGTTTAAGATCTTGCTTATTGCTTGAATATTTTGGCTCGCTGTCTCAGACAGAGTGAAGGTCAGACTACGGAAAACGACACACCTTTTCCCTGGCGAACTTTGGACTTGTGTGGCTCCTGTATGAAAGGATCTCTTTCACTCGGCCACCGGCTGTGCGTGTGAGTGTGTGTGTGTGCTTTTTGTGCCATTTGGATAGCCAAAGGATATGACGTGAAGTACTGGGTGAGAATCAATCCACACCCTAATGAAATGTCTTAAGAAGGCATGTCAAGTGTTTCTCACAATTTTTTTCCTCCCTCTCTTTTTCTCTCTTCTACTGCCTGTATGAACCTTTTCTGTCTATTTAAAAAAAATGTATGTTTTTCTGTAGAAAAGGAAATTCGGGTATTATGAAATGAGGAAAAAGTTTGACATGATGCATGACTCTGACGCATATTTCATGATTTAAATGGGAGCACTATGTGTATGAATTTACAATGAATCTGAGACAGACGAGCTTTTTACTTAAAAAAAGGCAAGAAAACCATACAAACATATCACGATATAGAGTTAAGCTTATACATCTTACAAAAAAATGAACAATGACTATAGACTGTTCAAATTAAAGATGAGTTATAGTATTGCTTTCATGCACTTACAGTGCTTTACTTTCTGATAGGCTACAATCGTCGCGTATTAGATCAAACTGGAGATGTTCAAATATATTCACATTTTTCATCCCCGTGACATATCCTCTGGGTTTGAGCGTATTGAATAGTATTAATAGTAGGCTAAACACTGCACAATAATAAAACAATAACACTAATAATAAAATGAAAACGCTGTATATTCCAAGTATTTCTCCAATGTGAGCAGTCACAGGCAGATTATTCATTAATTATTTCATGACTGTCTCAACACTGACTACGCTTACAAACGGCTCACTTGCATAATGTTTCACGGCAAAAAGGAATATCACAAGTATGGTATCATCTAATGTTAAATAAGTAATTTTAACAGAGAATCTGCCCAAGGCTGCGTATGTTACTGCTGAAGAAATACTAATTATTGCCCAATGTACTGTTTTCATTTAACACTTTTTGAACACAGATTTTATTGCTCTTTAACGTGACGTTGTTTGCGTTAAGTAAACTCATCTGTCTCTGAATGTGGCTATAGCGTAAACGCAGCATGCCTTGTGCGTCCATGAAATATGCGTCAGAATAGCTTGACAACATTTTTTTCTCATTTCATCGTGCCCGATGAAAATGGTCCATAAGTGAAAACTTGAAAGTGTCCAGATCTCTGGGTTTCAGAGAAAAGATAACACACTACAGAGTAACAGACATACAAGGTGAAGGAACCACTGAGGTGTAAAGTTATTGCATTGATACATTGGATTCTTTATAATGATATTACGATCATAATGATATTATAATAGAAATAAAATGTCAAATATATAAAATTGTAATTCAGGGTAATGGTACAGACTTGGATTTTACCATTACATCTACATCATCTTCTGTGGAAATAGATATATAAATATAGATTTTTGCATTTTATTTATAAATTTGAAATATTTAGTACCAATAAATATGTCAAGAATATTTTGTATATATAAATATGATGTTGATATCACTTTAGCTCTATTTGGGATAGTTCACCCAAAAATGAAAATGCATCTATTGTCTTTTGTGAACCTTCAAAATACAAATGATGTATTTTCTGTTTGTTGGAAGTCTATATAATCAACATTTTCAGGTTTTGAATAAAAGTCACTGGATAACATTGTAAAAGTAATCCATATGAACAAACAGATTTAGGCAACACTTTATTTTACGGTTTCACATATTATGCTTATCAGCATGCATACTACAAGAATTGTAGCCTGTTCATTAGTGCTAATTAAACACATATTAATGCCTTATTCTACATTCCTAATCTTACTCATTACCTAAACTTAACAACCACCTTACTAACTTTTAACAATCAGCAAATTAAGAATTTATTGAGGGAGAAGTTGTTGTTAATGGTTAACAAGTGTTACCTATTCTAAAGTGTTACCCAGATTTATTATAGGCTTTTATTGTCATATAAACATTCTTCAGTCCGCACATACAGAGCACCTGAAATATGGGAAGCGGAAGCTCACTTGCGCATTCTTGACACACGAGAACAAACCTCGTTGGTTCTCTAATATGAAGTAATGATATCTCAGCTTCTGTTTACTATATTTGTTGTGCATTACTGAATTTTTGTATGATTAATTTAAATATTGATCGTTTCAGTGAGATTTAAAGATGAAAATGGAGGTGACAGGCATTAGTAAATCATACACTGTACACAGTGTCAACAGATAACTCATATGCGTTCCTGCAATGGGATTTAAATATACTGGTTTCTTCAAATATATAAAAAGATGTGTGTGAAGTCATGCCCTCAGAATTTTTTATTTATTTATTTTATTTTTTTAGAATCCCCTGCAATTACTGAGTCATTCTGTGAATCAGCAAATACATCAGCTCAGGACTTGATTATAGATTAAACACAGCTCTGTGTGTGTGTGTGTGTGTGTGTGTGAGGTAGGAAAACGGTGAATAGGCAAAATGTGGTGAATCATCTAGTGTGAGTAAACATTCCAAATATGCTTTTCTGATTGTCTTGCATACTGCTTTTTAGCTGTACTTGTGTGAGTGACTGTGTGCTAAATAAAACGAGATTTGTCCCTTAGGTTGCATTCTCCTCTCTCACTGTCCTCTATTTCACTCTGCTCGTAAGATGCTTCTTTTTTTTCTCTCTCTCTCTTCCTTAGAGCTAATCTGTGCCCTGCTGCACTATATGGAAATGTTGTCATGTGCCATTTTTCCTGAGAGACCGTCTGCCATGACGCACATACAATAATCTAATGTTTTAATTGAGGATATTTTCCGAGCTTCACAATTGCTCAGCACACACGATATGATGCTATTTCTGATTAGGGTGTGAACTGCGTTCAGCTGTGCTTTACACTGAGTGAAGATGGATTTGAAAGTGTTTTCAGCTTCAGATGATTCATTTGTCACTCTTTAAGTTAATAATTATTATTAATAATAAGGTCTGCTCATGATTCTAAATTACTAGCACCTGTTTGAGGACGTTAGCTGTCATAAAGACACCTGAGCACCGCAAAATCAGCCAAAGTCTAAGTAGCAACATGAACAAAACCAAAGAGCTGTCAAAAGACAAAATTGTAGACCTTCACAAAGCTGGAAAGGGCTACGGGGTAATTGCCAAGCAGCTCGGTAAAAAAAATAATAAAAAACTGTTGGAGCAACCTTCAGAATATGGAAGAGACTAATGATGACTGTAAATGTCTCTCAGACCGGGGCCCCACAGAAGATCTTTTCTCGTGGGGTATCAATGATGCTAAGAATGGTGAAGAATCAGCCCAGTAATGCCCTAAGATATCATGGTTTAAATCTTCCCCTGCTTAAGTCATCCCATGTCAAGGCCCTTCTGAAGTTTGACAGGGACCATCTGGATGATCCAGGGGAGTTATGGGCTCCCTAAGAAGCATATCAAGGTTTCCTAGTCAGTCTCCAGAACTATGTCCAATTGAAAATCTTTGGAGGGATAAATCATGATAAATGACTTCATGATAAATCTGTCTTTTTAGGCAAGTAAGTGTCATGACATGAAATGTTTTTAATACAACAGAAAATGTATCAACAGAGCTTTCATGAAACTTTAATGAATAATAAGTGATTCAGAACAGGATTTCAAAGCGCATTCCTCACAGGTAATATTCAGAAGAGGCAGGGATGCATAGACCAGATGCATAAACCCCCCATCCCCCACTGTGTGTGTGTGTGTGTGTGTATATATATATATATGTATATATAAAATGTTGCTGCTGTTCCATTTGCGCCACCTGCAGTCAGAGCGTGAATTTGTGTTTTCATTCAGTCTGTCTGCTGTTTTTGTTTTGTGCAGCCCGTTTTACACATTAACACCATAAAACCAAAATGTTTATTTTCTTAATGAAGAAAAAAAAATGTTTTGTTTTTGTATTGTATTATATGGAATAAATATGACCCAATCACATCATTGACAGATGTGAGTGCAGGGAGGAGGTCCTGACATTAGTCTTTGCTCAAGACCACCGGAGAGGACACACACCAACATTTCTCCTTTTTTTGCTGAATTGTTAAGTTAATTTAGAAGTTGGCATCTGCCAGTAAGGGATTTATTAGATTTGAGTAGCACTCAGATCCCTGGGTTGTGTGCGTTTTGCCATATGTCATGTGTTTGGGTAGAGATGAATAATAACATAAGCACGCATGCCACTTGTGTGTGTTTATTTGTGGCCAAGCTCACAAGCACACTTGTGTGTGTTTGAGCTAGAGGTCAGGGAGGTAAGAGTGGCAGCTGTAGTGTTTCTCGTTGTTTTTCTTAACACCGTCTGTGTGTGTTTGAAAGAGTGAGACTGTGCACATGGAAAAGGGTGGTAGCCTGTTCACCCCTCTTCCATTTCCTGTCCCCCTCCTTGGATAGCCATGATGTCATGTTTAGCCTCATAGAAGGAGTGTGTGTATGTGTGTGTGTCAGCCAGAGAACAGCTGCTGGAGGGTGGTGGGAGAGCCTTGACAGAACAGCTCGCGGGGGAAATGAAGAATTCTGTACATCCTGGATATTTCCTGTCTTTTGCTCTGTTCCCTTCTTTTCTCTTTCTTACATTTTCACTCTTACAAGAGCCATTTTATGCATTTATGACATGCTATAAGCATAACAATCTACTGATTTCAGTGCTTAAAATATATTTACATAATTCTTAATTATGAACATATTCCTTTATACATTTATTATTTTATTTGATGTTTTTTGTGTGTATTAAATACACTACCATTCAAAGGCTGCATTTACTTGTTTCTCATTAATGATAAATATTATCAAAACATTTTCAAATGTTTGTTTTTTTTGTTGAATGTAAGTTTTTGTATTTTACCTGTTTTGCAAAACCGTTTAATTTTAGTTAATTTTTTTTGAAATAGACATTTTCACAGTACTGTCACTTTTGATCAATTTAATGGAATCAAAACCCTAACTTGGTCGCATGAAAACATTTATTTTCCTGCAAAACAGAATCCTATTCTCTGTCCGTAAGGCTTGGTTACTGCTTTTTTTTTTGTTCCCTGCTGACAGCAGACCATAACCTTGATGATAAGTAGAGCAGTAGCCATTTTGTTTTGAAATGTTCCACTCTGTCACGTTCACAACATCCCAACAGACACTTCATTCATATATTACACTATGAACCTTTAAATGGCACAGCTCAGTTAAGTAGCACATACAGATTTACTTTATTTAACAGAAATGGCTTTGAAAATAGGCCTATCACAAAATATAAAAGGCATTCATTTCATAGAATAAAGCACAGCACAGATTTTAAGATTGTGTGTAGATGAAATATGATGGATGAATTAATGGTCTACATTTAATACTTTACCATTTTGTGTGTGTATGAGAGAGAGAGAGAGAGAGAGAGAGTTTAGTTTAGCGGAGCTTAGTCTAAACCAGCAGCTGTTAAGCAACAGGGTGCCAAGATAACACACCTCTCTAATTTCCCTCAGCTCTCCACCTATTTTTTTCATTTTCTGCCGTTCCATAATTTAGCAAAATCTCCCTTTGTCCTGTACTCTCCCTTCTCATTCCCTCTCTCTTTTTATTTATCCTTTTTGTGCCTGACTGATTATGCAGAACTGTGGCTGTTTGCAGTAGAGTGACTGAAGGCATCATTAGCATCCTGCTGATCTGAAAGCAGTGAGACCGAGCACAGAGTTAGAATGATATATTTGCAAGACTCAATCTATTGAATTAAGCACCTTGTTGAACTGAACCGCCTCTGATCGTGTCTTGTCACTGGACTTGCATATACAAGATGCAGCTCACCCAGGGGGGTCTGAAACCATCTTATAATAGCAATGATTAAAACGCTCAGTTCGGTGTCTCCTGCCAACTTGCGATCCGTTCGAGTGGATGTCAGCAGGACTGTATTGTATAAAAACAAAGGCACCGGGGCTCTCCCAACCTAAACGCAGATTCTGAAGAGACTCTCACAGTGATAGTACAGCACATGGGGTTAGTACAATGTTTATACTGTTAAGCTAATTTTCAGAACATTTGGAGAACCAATCACATGGTGTTTTTATTCAACAGTTCAAATTATTACAGTTCAAATGATTTTTTTATAAATAGAAATGAATACTTCTTTCATCAAGGATGCATTATATTGATCAAAAGTGACAGTAAATACATTCATAATGTTACAAAATATGTTTTAAATGTTCAAAATGTTATTTTAAGAATTTAATTAAGAGATATGATGCAACGCTGTTTTAAACATTGATAATAAGGAATATGGATCTAAAGCTTATGTTTAATTAGCATATTAGCATGATTTCTGAAGAATGTGAAGAAAGTGTGGAGTGACGACAGCCTTGCATCACAGTAATAAAGTACATTTTATAATTTACGTAGTTATTTAAATTGTAATAATATTTCACTGTTTTGTTTTTTTTTTTGATGAAATAAATGAAACTTGGTGAGCAGAAGAGTCTTCTTTCAAAATAAGATTTACTGATCCCCTGATGTAGTTTAGTACATGTCTTCCTGGAGTATTTGATTCTCAGTTTTTTTATCAAAATATTTTCCATGTAAATGTTAGAAAACATTATGTCTGCTTTTAAGTATGCTACATACATTATTACAAACGCACTCATGTTGGAACAACGAGTGTATCATGTCTTTAGGGTTGAGGTCAGCTCAGAATTTCAAAAGGAACATCTCTGCATTTTTGGGCCCCAAAAGGCAAGTAGCAAAAAAATATATAATAATAATAATAATATGCATGGCTTGTTATAGTGAAATGTAGTCAAAAGACCCCAGCTGTTTTTACAGTAGTTCACAACATGGTAAAATCACCTCAGCACAACACATAGGACTAATTTCTTAGCATAGTGCTAATTTCACTGTTATGGCTTGTTTCTGTTGTGCTGTGCTGCTTTGATTGTGTTGTGGGTTGTGTTCAGTTTCTTTGTTGTGTTGTGGCTTGTTACCTTTGCATTATGCTAATTTCATTGTGTTGCAGCTCTTTTGTGTTTTGTCCTGGAGATTGTATTGTGTTTTGGAGATACTGGGCCACCATATTTTTTTTTCCTCCACTGATAGTGAAAGTGAACCTGGTTGTCATTAATATGACTCTGTGCGTAGTGTGCGACTCATCTTGTAGTTGTTCATCAAAGTTCATAGTTTTTGTTTTGTTTTTTGGTTTACCCAACCCTGACTCAGCATGAATAGCCTAATGCATGCTTACACACGTGCTGACTCAAGTGTTTTGCTGGAGTTGTGACTGAGCGCAGCTACATTTGTGTCCACTAGAGGGAGACCACCACCTTACACCCTCAAATCTCCATTCTAATGAGGTCATTACTAACACACCCAACATTCGTCAATTACAACGTTTCCGTTTTCTCATATAAAATATAAATATACCGCGTCAAAATATTAATATTGATCTCAAAGTTGTCTATCTGTGTGCTTGATGCAGTGTATTTCGAGTAAGAAGTGTAATACTTATAAGTAATCTAGGAGTGCTTTGATTAATATTTCACACATTAGTCAGTAACGAACAGTTTTTTGAATCAGTAAACACAGTGGAAGGTACAAAAGGGTTTACCATGGTAATGATGGGGGTGAAAACTGATAGTGGGAGATCTAGAGAAGGTTGCTATAGCAACTATGCCAGTCTTTGAGACAGAGCTGAGGTTACCATAACAACCACATCACACCCTCTCAGAAGGCAACCTTGAAATAATGACTTATTTTACACAGAGATGAACACTAGAGGTGTCTGTCAGAGAATGCGTAAAGATAATGACGAAGTATTATTATTTTTTCTCAAATATGCCAGACTGACAGATGTTGTCCTTTAGGATTGAAGTGTTAAATGCAGATTAGAAGGTGTCATTTCACAACTGTCGTTTAATAGAAAGATTCAAGGGTGTCCGTGATGATGTGAGATCAGGAGAGAGAAATTAATCTCATATGCTGGGTTACGAAATGTTGAAATCAATCACTGTGACAACCTGTGATGTACATCGTCCTTCAAATGAATCAACACCTAGTTGTGTTGACAAGATGCATCAAAGCCAACAAGTCATTCTTGAAATGTTGGTTCTTTGTCAGCAGGCTGTAATATCTGTGGTGTTCTGTGTGTGTTTAGACATCTGCCTGTCTACTGTTGACTGTGTCATATACTGAGGTGGTGTGGGTGTGTTTGTGTCTGTGTTACAGCAGATATGGAGCAGGTATCAGATGACGAGTTGGACCATGCTGCTGAAGAAGACAGCGATAAGGAGGACCAGGATCTGGACAAGATGTTTGGTGCCTGGTTGGGAGAACTGGACAAACTCACACAGGTGACAATCTTACACTCGCTCACTATGGTGCTGTGATAAATTTGGTCATCTTGATGTATTATCTATCCTTTGGGGAATTTTCTCAGCAAATATTGATACTGTAATATAATTAATTCTGTTTTAGGGATGCATAAAATGTTGTATCATAGGTTGATCGAAAAATTCCGTTTTTAGTATCAGTATTGTATATTTAATTGTACATGCTCATTTTCCATATTTTCACATCTAATTACCTTTGCCATAATTTAAAGCAGTGCTTCTCAGTTTAATTTTTTTCAAGAATTAAGAATCAAAGCAGTTTGAGTACAACTAATCTAATGTCATTAATATATGCATTTTTTATGTAGTACATTATAATCTGGTGCCTAAATTCATTTGTAGCATTAAAAATCATGATTATTATTTTTAAAAGTAGTATAAAACCAGCATTTTAGGCCAGAATTTGGTATTCTATTACTATTTTTAATTAATTGACAGACTTTATTTAGATTTTTTTTATTGTATTGATGTGTAGTA
This sequence comes from Enteromius afrohamiltoni, assembly GCA_034779775.1. Classification (NCBI taxonomy): domain Eukaryota; kingdom Metazoa; phylum Chordata; class Actinopteri; order Cypriniformes; family Cyprinidae; genus Enteromius; species Enteromius afrohamiltoni. The sequence continues at coordinate 4,081,335 of JAUYWG010000031.1, forward strand.
TTGGTGATTTATGTTTATGATTTGTCTAACCTGATCACCTTCCTCTGTCTCTCTGTACCGTAGAGTTTGGATGATGGGCGTCCTGAGAAAGTGCAGAAAGCTCCTCTCAGACAGGAAACAAATCTTGCCAATTTCTCCTACCGTTTCTCTATGTACAACATCAACGGTTAGACTACACCCAGACACACACCACCTCTGATTAGTCAGCATTCATTATCACTCAAAATCCCACTCAAAACGCCTTCACATGCATCTGATATGGTGGTGTTGCGGCATGCTGCAGTTTTCGTGGATTATGATTAAACCACTAGCATAGCAGCACAACACTTGTATTTATAGTTTAGCATGCACAAACACTGCAGTTGAAAACTTTCAGGTCGTCTTATGTTTTTAAAAAAGTCTCTTTTGCCCACAAAGTCTCAATGTATTTGACAGTACAGTACAAACACTAATAATTTAAGATAACAATCTTAAAACAAATGTTATCTATTGTAATATATTTTTAAATGTTAAAAGTTATACCTGTTATGCAAAGCTACATTTTCAGTAGCCATTACTCCAGTCTTCAGTGTCACATTATCCTCATTGTGGAAAATAGGTTAAGAAGAACAGCATTTATTAAAAAAAATATATATATATATATATATCTTTTTTAATCAAGTGCCCCTATTATGAGTTATGAAAAGCTCATATTTTGGTTTTGGAAGTCCCAAACAACATGTTGAAACTCATTTTCTTATAATATGCATTTAAGTTTAGCTTATTTGTTCAATGACTCCCAAATGATTTGTTCACAGATTAATTTTTCATTTCATTTTTTTAATTTAAAGCTGTATTTGTGAGCTTTAAATGCTCCAAGGTGACACTAAGTGGCAAATAATTTATTTTTCGTTTTCATTCAAACTAACTCAAAAAGACCAAGAAGGTGGGCATTATGCTAAAGTTTCATGTTGACATCAACATGAAATGGCTTGGGACTTGTTTTAAAAATGACTCGTTTCAGTGATTCAGAGTTGACTCTTTCTTTTCAGACAAAAACTTTATAGACTGTGCACTTTCAGATTTAAAACTTTGCTGGATGTTTTTATTCACTTAGAGCTGTGTTACACAATGCATGAAAAACAACCATAATAGGGGCACTTTAATGTATATTTGCAAAAATAAAGTTAATTACAACAAACCTTTGAATGGTTGCATACTTAAATTAATTAAATGAATTAAAATTGTCCCCTCTCTATGTAGAAGCCATTAACCAGGGCGAGACAGTGGACTTGGATGCCCTCATGGCTGACCTGTGTTCAATAGAACAAGAGCTCAGCACTATCGGCAAACCCATGAGCAAGACCTCAGATGCCAAATCTAGACAAAGACCCACAGGCCGCTCGGCCAGCACCAAACACACCGGAGGGGGCAGCAGCGGAGGAAGCACCAGCAGCAGCACCAGAGCTTCTCCCGCCTCCACTGTGCGTGGGGGCAGCGGCCAATCACGGCCCCTGGCCTCCAACTTCTCCCTGGATGACATCACTGCCCAGCTAGAAAAGGCGTCCCTGAGTATGGACGAGGCGGCGAAGCAGACTTCTGAATCTTCCTCTTCATCTTCCTCCTCGTATTCATCTGCAACTCTCTCTCACCCACCTTCTAACACACATCATCGCCGCACGGGATCGGTTGGGACGGTCAGTGACCAGGAAGTGCGCTCCATCGGTCATTCATCCAGGTCAAGTGTCAACTCTGCCTCTGCGTCCAGCATGGATTCACTGGACATTCGAGGGCAGGAGAATGAGGCGCAGTCACAGAATCAGAGCCAAAGCCAGACTAGCACAGAGGTAATACAAACACACACACAAACTTAATATTTTATTATTTTATAGCTGGTGCTTCAGACTTAAAGAAGAACTGGACATTAATCATAACATGACTGGTCCATAGAGGCCTGGAGGTTTATAAGGCATAAGAGACCATGCTACTCTTTTCACTCTGAGAACCTCTGAGAGAGTTTTCAGCAGAGTGAGACATAGCAGAGAGAAAACTGAAAGCAGATGTGAGGGGCTCAAATCTAAAGCACAGCGCTAGAACAGAAATATCCCCAAAAGAAAATAATAGAGCAGCATTCTCAGTCAGCACAGTGATAATGGTCTCAATCAGGCCATATTTCTTTAGTATTCCAAGGATAAAGTCAACATGAACTAGTTTTACATGGTCTTTTCTTCTTTTAAAAAAATCCTTATGAATGTACATTCAGTACATGCTTTTATTTATTCAAATTTGAATTTTACCCATGAATAAATAAATATTGTTGAATAGTCATATGCAAGGGGTTAAATTACATAACTAAGTAGTTTTCTATAAAAACTAGGGGTGTAACAGTGCAAAAATATGACGATTTCATACGTACCTCAGTTTTGACATCATGGTTTTTTTTTTCAGTACAGCAGGGTGGGGGAAAAAAGACTGATGATCATAACGGAGGCGATATACAGTGATCCTTATAAAGAGCACAAAAAAGACCATTTACATACAATGGTTGACATTTCCTGAAATTTTCCAGAAAAAAAAACAAAACAAGAATTTTGGTTATTTTTGTGCAATGACACCCCTTAACAAAAAGTGGTTTAATTGGTGCTGGTCACCCCAATAACCCAGTAACATAACTTATTATACTTATTGGTATAAAAAAATGCATATACAAAACTGTACATGTAGTAACCCAACTGCTTATTAATACTAAACAAATGCATACAGAAACTTAAAAAAATATATATAATAATAATTGTCAGACTCATTAAAAATCTATGAAGAGAGCATTGCGGTAAATAGTCATTTTTTAGTGTCATGTTGACTTTAATTAAATTAATTATGTTTGTGTGTATATGTGGGTGTTAAAGAGAAGACGTTTCTAAATGTAAAATTCTTTTACCGTATGTGTAGCTTGATAATTAGTCTTAGTCACAATTCTGTTTTGAATAAATGCCTTACAGTCAGTCAAAAAAAAGAGTCACTGACATTTTAAAATGTTTATCCTGTTATTCACAAAACAATTTAGAACAAAGAGGGTCTCTTTACTTGGACAGTCAACATTCCCTCTGACCCAGACACACACAGTTCTATTCATAGCCGTTGTTTGTTCTTTTGTTGAGGCAAAGTCTATATTGTGGTTTTGGGAAATGTGATGATTGAGGTTTCACTGAATTCAGCATTGAATCATTAAAGCTGAGTCATCTCTTGGCTACCCACATACTTTTCACGCACACACTTTATTTACAACCAATTTCTCTCACGCACATGCTCAGCTTTTATAGTTCTTCAGCACTGAACCTGGGAAGACAATAAAACAGAAATGCAATAAGTGCAATAAAACAGAAATGCTTCTACGCCACTCTTCTAACCAAAGCGTTGCTCATTTGCACCAGGATGCACAGAGCAGCTAAAAATACATACTGTGGTTTCAGATGTAAACTAGCCCTGTTTCACAGATGGAACAACGCGATAGGATTACATGTGTGAGGGAGAGCGTGTGCACAAATCTTGCCGTCGTAATCTTGCATGACATTATTATGTGACATGTAGACACACAGACAGTGTGCTGTCTATGGTCAGTCTAAACAAAACATTGTATAACAATAACACCTGCTTTGCTGTATGGCTGTGCTACTCTAACTTTTTTGAATGCATGGTTTATTGATTTTGGTAACATCTTTTAACTGTATGTTTACACGAAAAAAAAGGTTATAGGAACAATATGAAACAAGGGTTTTCAGCCACTGCTCTGTGGACCCAGAGGCTCCATGAAGGTACTGCAGGGACGATATACAGAATAAACACAGAGATTAAAACATTTATATTATGTTTTAATAAAAGTAATTTTAGAAATGATACTGACCTTTTATTTATATTGGAGCATGGATTATTTGGTCTATAAAGCTTTGAAAACCCTTGTAATGTTCAATAAAAGTGAAATTCTATGACAATATCTGAAAATAATTAGTAAAAAACAAATAAAAACTATGTTAGCCGTAAAGATCTGAAAAATTGAATTCTGTTTGGGAAGGCAAAAATACATACTGCTTCTAAAATATAGCCAAAGACTTTCATTAGTCTAAGTCATTAGTCATTAAGTCATAATGTGATGAAACTGCTTACAGACTTTCTGTGCAAAGTCAAACTTTACCTAAAGTCAGTAACCTTTTGTGCAAGGACACCATAGAAGGGACATGACGTAACTATCTGCAAAGTGTTGTTTACATTGGTTGCACTGTTAATGCCTTACTAGAAGTTGATCCTGCTAGAATTAAAGGCCCACTACTAAAATGACCACTATGAGGAAGTTACAGATAGTTCACGCCCATTAAAGGTATAGTTGACCCAAAAATGAAAGCTGTGACTCACCCCCATGTTCTTCCAAACCCATAAGACTTTTTGTTCACCTTTAGAACATGAATGTAGATTTTTAATATCCTGTCATCATAGTGAGGTTTGTTCTCATTTAGCAAGCAAGGACAGTTGAGCTTCTGACAGATCAGTTAGAAGACCCGAAACCACTCTGTTCACATGAATTACTTTACAATGTCTTCATAAACGTATTGAAGATTCTAAATATTGTTGACATGGCCTTTTAGTGGATGAGACAAAATGATTAAGAGAATATTAATAGTATATTTTGTGTTTTTAAGATGAATTTAAATTGCATGGGTTTAGAAAGACATGAGGGTGAGAAAATAATGACAGAATTATGAACTATCCCTTTTGGAAAAACTGCAACATGCCCTGTAGACTTCCATTGTACTTGTAATACTTTAAACTGAGGGGCAAGTCAAAATTACTTTCTGTGCTAATCAATAGTGTTTGTGGCACACTGTCGATTAGAAGGAAAAAGGATTCTGTTTAGATTCATGTTTTAGATTCAACATGAGTGGCGGCATATATTGACCCTTTGCTTGTGCATGCCTTGCTTTGCATTGTCTGCTGCATGATTAATGCGTTTATGTTTGCACCTTTTCTGTATGTGATGTCACTGCCTCCCCCACCCATTTTTCCCAGCATGTCTCACTTCGAAGGGCCAATGGTAAAGCTACCAGACGGCATCTTGACTTCACCTCACAGGAGGGGGAGGTGGATCAAAGTACTGTAAGTGTGTTTGTGCACGACAGGGGATATGTGTACACAGTATGCTCATTCTCAAAATACTGGCTCTTATTATAGCTTTGATAATTCCAGGTTTCATACCATTTTTCATTTTGGTAACACAGTAGAAAACTGTGCTGTATCAGGAGAGATTTATTCTCAGAAAGAGATCTGCGATCACAATATTTTGTATATGAAGCGCTTCTTCTTTTATATATTTGTTTTCCATTCACATAATGCCACCTCTTTCTGATTTGGAATAATCAGGCAATGCTTCCACACTTTCTATGCTTTAGCACAATCAAGTATGTATTTCTATCATTTTTGAATCACTGTAATCATTGCACTGATTAATCTCTGTTTGTCTTTTTCCTGCACCATAAAGCACTCGTATCTGGACAGGGAGACCTCTCTGATTCTGAAAAACATTGCAGGAAAACCCTCTCACCTGCTGACCAAGGTGATGCCTCCTTTCGCTTGCTTCTTTTCTTTTCTCTGCATGTTTTTGGTTTATTTTGGTTCTCCACAGAAAGCCTTTTAACCTCAGTCTTCTTGCCGGTCTTGACACTTTGCTCCCCCCACACTGCCTTTTTAAAATGCTATATATCCTGTTTTCTCTTTGCTGCCATCTTCATATGTGCACAGTTTTGCCATGCCATCTAAAGATAAAATCAGATCATCCAGCCTAAAGTGTCTAAAAATGATTTCAATCTACAGCACCTCTTTCTAAAGAGAAAGCAAGGGTTATGTTTTATGTCTTTTATATTATTATTAACTTACAAATCATGTTTTTGCATTCATAATGGTCAGTTAACATTCTCAGATTGTAGGTTAGATAGGTGTTTTTGTTTTTTGTCTGTAGTATGCTGACTTGAAGAAGTATGTTTAGGAATTTGTGTTTTTCATTAAAAATATAAAGAACATCCATGGTTTTCAGTGTATCTCAAATACAACAGTGATTTTTAGTATATAAAAACAGGTTTGTGAAGAGGTGCTGGGCTTTGTGAGCTACATTATCAAAGTTTCTGGTTCCCTGAAGAAATGGCTGTTTATCTCTTTACGGACTATTTCATTTTAAGAACTATATAAAACTGAAACCACTTGACTATGTGTGTTTGCACACATTTTTGTGACAAATTAGGATCTAAATTTGTATAATGACATGGGTATATATTTATTACAAGGGAAAAAACATTGCATTTCAGGATATTACCACATGTCCCCACTTATCTAAATGCTTATAAATCACACAGAATGCAGTGTATTGTAATTCTGTAAGTGGTAGGGTTAAGGACCCAATATACTTTAAACGAAGTAGCCAATAAGATGGTTAAAACAAAGGTTTGTGTATTGTATACCTTTTAAATTCACTTTGAAAGAAGAAAAACAACAGCAGCAGAAGTGTGGTTTAATATTTATTTGCTTGCTATCTTTTCTTTCATTGGCTTTGGAAAACTTGCATCTGATGTTTCTCTATGTTGCTTTTTGCATAACTCTGGGTTGTTGACACAAGTTTCTTTGTAGGAATTAATTACTTTTGCTGAATTTTTAAAGTCTCTCCGCAAGCGATTGTACAGGTGTGGATATATTTGTGGCAGCTCAGCTATATACAGCGGGGCGAAAAAGTATTTAGTCAGCCACCAATTAATTACTTAAAAAGATGAGAGAGGCCTGTAATTTTCATCATAGGTATACCTCAACTATAAGAGACAAAAAAAGAAAAAGAAAATCACATTGTAGGATGTTTAATGAGTTAATTGGTAAATTCCTTATAAAATAAGTATTTGGTCACCTACAAACAAGCAAGATTTCTGGCTCTCACAGACCTGTAACTTCTTTAAGAGGCGCCTCTGTCCCCCACTTGTTATCTCAAGTCACTTCAAAAAGTCACACTCCACACTCCACTATGGCAAAGACCAAAGAGCTTTGACACCAGAAACAAAATTGTAGACCTGCACCAGGCTGGGAAGACTGAATCTGCAATTGGTAAGCAGTTTGGTGTAAAGAAATCAACTGTGGGAGCAATTATTTGAAAATGGAAGACATACAAGACCACTGATAATCTCCCTCGATTTGGGTCTCCATGCAATGTGGGGTCAAAATGATCCCAAGAACTGTGAGCAAAATTCCTAGAACCACATGGGGGGGACCTAGTGAATGACCTACAGAGAGCTGGGACCATCTGAAATTTGCTAGAGAGCATTTGGATGATTCAAAAGAGGATTGGGAGAATGTTATATGGTCAGATTAAACCAAAATAGAACTTTTTGGTAAAAACTCTGGATGCTGAGTTGCATCCAAAGAAAAAGTCTTTCGGCATGACAATGATCCCAAACACACAACGAAGGAGTGGCTTCGTAAGAAGCATTTCAAGGTCCTGGAGTGGCCTAGCCAGTCTCCAGATCTCGACCCCATAGAAAATTAGTATTGAGAACAAAGTATTGAGATGAAATGTTGCTATTGACCAAATACTTATTTTCCACCTCAATTTGCAAATAAATTCTTTAAAAATCCTACAATGCGATTTTCTGGATTTTTTTTATCATAGTTAAGGTATACCTATGATGACAATTACAGGCCTTTCTCATCCTTTTAAATGGGAGAACGTGCACAATTAGTACAGAAAGTATTCAAACCCCTTTGAATTTTTCACTGTTATATTTCAGCCATCTGCTTAAATCAATTAATGTTCCCTCATTAATATACACTCAGCACCCCATATTGACAGAAAAACACAGAATTGTTGACATTTTTGGCAGATTTATTAAAAAATAAAAACTGAAATATCACATGCTCAATATTTAGTAGAAGCACCCTTTTGATCTAATACAGCCATGAGTCTTTTTGGGAAAGTTTTTCACACCTGGATTTGGGGAGCCATTCCTCCTTGCAGATCCTCTCCAGTTCTGTCAGGTTGGATGGTAAACATTGGTGGACAGTCATTTTTAGGTCTCTCCAGAGATGCTCAAGTCAGGGCTCTGACTGGGCCATTCAAGAACAGTCACAGAGTTGTTGTGAAGCCACTCCTTCATTATTTTAGCTGTGTGCTTAGGGTCATTGTCTTGTTGGAAGGTAAACCTTCGGCCCAGTCTGAGGTCCTGAGCACTCTGGAGAAGGTTTTCATCCAGGATATCCCTGTACTTGGCCGCATTCATCTTTCCCTTGATTGCAACCAGTCATCCAATCCCTGCAGCTGAACAAACACCCCACAGTATGATGCTGCCACCACCATGTTTTACTGTTGGGACTGTATTGGACAGGTGATGAGCAGTGCCTGGTTTTCTCCACACATACTGCTTAGAATTAAGACCAAAAATTTCTATCTTGGTCTCATCAGACCAGAGAATCTTATTTCTCACCAGGTCAATCCTTCAGGTGTTTTTTAGCAAACTCTATGTGGGCTTTCATGTGTCTCCCGTCAGGCCACTCTGCCATAAAGCCCCGACTGGTGGAGGGCTGCAGTGATGGTTGACTTTCTACACTTCCCATCTCCAGACTGCATCACTCTCGGACGGCCAAGCTCTAGGAAGGGTCGTCCCAAATGTCTTTCATTTAAGGATTATGGAGGCCACTGCACTTTTAGGAACCCTAAGTGCAGCAGATTTTTTTTGTAACCTTGGCCAGATCTTGCCTTGCCACAATTCTGTCTCTGAGCTCTTCAGGCAGTTCCTTTGACCTCATGATTCTCATTTGCTCTGAGATGCATTATGAGCTGTAAGGTCTTATATAGACAGGTGTGTGGCTTTCCTAATCAAGTCCAATCAGTATAATCAAACACAGCTGGACTCAAATGAAGGTGTTGAACCATCTCAAGGATGATCAGAAGAAATGGACACCAGCTGAGTTAAATATTTGAGTGTCACAGCATCTGAATACTAAGGACCATGTGATATTTCAGTTTTTCTTTTTTAATAAATCTGCAAAAATGTCAACAATTCTGTGTATTCTGTCAATATGGGGTGCTGTGTGTACATTTAGGAAAAATTAACTTGATTTTAATGATTTTAGCAAATGGCTGCAATATAACAAAGAGTGAAAAATTGATGTGGTTTGAATACTTTCCGTACCCACTGTATTATGACTTGAAGATGTTGCCTTTGACTTTCGACATGATAAAACAGTTTTACTTCAGGAATAGTTTAACCAAATTCTGCAGAGCACAAATAAATTTGATGTAAAGGTTGATAGACAGTTTTGTATATGATTTCCATTGTATAAATAAATACAATTTCCATTGTTAAAAAACAAAACAAAACAGACATTCTTACAGCAAAAGAAAAAAATAATACAGATTTGGAATGAAGTAAAGAAGTAAATGGATGGAATAAATTTTTTTTTAAATGGACTATCCCTATAATAATGCTGTTAGCCATGCAGTATAGATAGCTATATATTTGTTTTCCAATAAGAATTAACTGGCTAAAAACAAAACAAAAGTAAAAAAAACCTGAGAGCAGATATCATGCATGTGATATTTAATTTCCATGTTGTCATATCAGCAAAGAAACATTTTGCAGGTGCAGAGCATTGTGGGTAAGGGTGGTTTTGTCTTGTGGAGTTAAATAACAAGCATCTAAATCTGACGCCACTTTGATTTTTCAAGGTTGTGTGAGCTTTTGTTAAACCTTGAAGCTTCTATGGCCAAGTTGATACGGTTTATTATTTTCTCAAGTTCATTGTGCTGCATTACAACATTATCTCTGGTTGTTATAGTTAGCTTTTGAATTAAACTTTTACATTTATGTGACGTTTTTACAGAAATTTAAAGCTGAAGTTTTGCTGCATCCCCATTTACTTTAATGAGAGCATCCACTTGAATTTCTCAAAATCCTAAATATGTCTCTTTATTACTGTTTAAATTTATAAATAATGTTAAATAATGAGTTTGTCTTTTTTAGTATTTTAGTTGTCTTTTTAATATATAAAGCAGAGTCAGCTATTTTTTATTTATTTGTCCTGACATTAGACAAACTCCTCCGTTTACACAAATCGAGGAGATGTTCTTGAAATCCCACTCTGATTTCCTCATGATTTCATCAGACCTCTCAAACAGTGTATAGATGGGTTCACCTCAGGCTGCAGAGACGCAGACTCTCTGCTCAAACACAGACCGAGAGCAAAACCAGAGAAAGGAAAAAATACTTCAAAGGGAATTTAATGCTTTTTATCGAAGCCTCTGCCTCGGCTGTTTGCAGAACTCTCCCATTCTCTTTCTCTCTGCATCATAAATATGCATCTGCCATAGCGAGTCGACGAAGAGAAACTGCCCTTTTATAGCACACGTACCATACTTTTTTCCTCCCTTCCTCTTCATTCATTCTTTGTATCTTCATTTGTCTATCTCTGACTTTGTATTTCTTAATCTACCAGTAACCTACCCATACCATTAGAAAAATACAACATCATAATAGTTGACTTAACACAGGGTCACTTAAAATCATTGTCCTTATAGACAAGAGGGCTTTTTAAACTAATATTTAAAACAATGAATATAAGGCTTAGATATCACCCCAAAAAGGGAGGTGATTTCTCACAACCACAAAAAAAAAAAAAAGATCAAAGAACAATATCATCTACTTTTGGCCCTTAGTTTTATTGGCTAGTTGAAAGAAGGTCAAAGAAACGAATCTCATTGATTGGCTGCTACAAAGTATGTGTACTTTCCTATTGGAGAAGACGTACGAGAGGGTCTTTTATAGCTGATGGCGGCTTGGTCTGCTGGTGAGGGGGATTAAACCCTGTGATTGGGCACGCTACCAGAGACATGCAGCTGTTTCACAGAGAGGGAGAGAGACACTGAAGAGAGGGGGAGGTCTCAATCCCTCCCAATGTTGAGGAGTAGAGTTGTGTGTAAGGTACTCTGGGTGTAAAGATACATGAGGGGAAACGTTTTCATCTGTGTGTCGCGGCCGATGCACATTTCGTCTTCCATTCCTTCAAACTGAGCTTAGACTTTGGATTATTTTAATAATTTTCATCGGAGGCCATTTCTACAGCAGCTCTGAAACTTCAGCTGGAAGTACCTGTCAGGCCTTAACATAGCCAGCATTTGTGATGAGAACATACCATTAATGGATTTCTGAAACAATTGTGATTGTACAAATCTCTTAAAATTCGTATTGAATGAATGAACAGCCATTTCTCTGAGGAACCGTTAACATGAGCGATGGTTCAGGAGTGATCGTGTAGCTGCCTTTTGTGTTGCTGGTTGATCCGACTTTGCTAGGGTATAGGGATTGCTTTGAAAGGTCAGAATGGATGTGATGACTGCGTGTTGGAGAGGGCAGGTAAGTGTCAAACTAAAATCCACCTGTCCTCAGAAACGGATAATACTACTAGCAGGCTGTTGGTGGAATGCTGTAGAAGTATGTTTCTTTGTTAACATGTCATTGTGTCATTCACAGGAGGAACAGGCTGCCAAAGCGAAAGCTGAGAAAATCCGTGTGGCGCTGGAGAAAATTAAAGAAGCCCAGGTTAAAAAGGTGGGTAAAAGCCCCTGTGGGTCAGTAAACCTCCTCTTTCACTGCATGATGTAGCCCTTTACACGCACTAGCTGGAGAATTCAGAATGAATGCACAGTAGAAAATAGGTCACTCATGTGTCTGGGAGTCTCTGTCTGCTTAGAAGGGAAGATGCACAAACAAAATGTCGGTGAGGCTTTTGCTTCAAATGACTTGTTAAAACAATTTACATTGTGTTAATGCTGTTCAAACTGGTATGAGGTTTGCGTTAATTCTTGAGAGACGATCTATCCTATTACACTATCACTATATAAAAACCCTGTCAAAATAGATGCCACCAGGCACATACTAATACCAAGTGAATGAATTAGACACAGAACAGTGATTGGGCCTCTGTAGACGAGACGGATGACTGTTTCCATTCATTGTATGTTTAAAGAAAACTGACAGCATTGAGCGGCAATGGTGCAGTGAAGACTGATACGGAATGATACTGCGTCAAATGCACTTCAAATAATAATCATTTATCAGAATTTAATATTATACATTGGACCCAAAGTCTGAGACCCTTTTGAAAATTAAAAGCTGGAAATTTTGACAGATTTCAGGATTAAAATATATATATATATATTCCAAAAAAAAATAAAAAAGCTAACAAAGGTCAGATTTTTGACACTTTATCATCTAAAAAATAGGTAATTTATGACATTGACCATGTTAACCCAATAAAAGATCAGAATTTATTTTCCATTTAAAAAAAATGAACATTGTCATATCATGCTGGATAACAGTGATCGTCAGCTTGTGCACTTGTGGAGTCTGTCAGCTCAACCTTTCATTCAAATAGCTTATAATATTATTTGTTTATTGAAAAGATATTATGAATTAGGAAATTTAATTAATAAATATTGTAAATAAATATAAATTATGTGTATATGATTGTGCAGACTGAAGCAACGTTTTCAAAATTTATGTGACTCAGTTTTGTCAAAACAAAAAAAGTTGCGATATGGCTTAGTCAGTAATAGGGAAATTAGTTATTGTTCTGTCAAAATAAGCCTTTCCTTTATTTATCAGTGTGTTACATTTCTGAGTTAGTACATTAAATTGAAATGTTATTGCGCAATGTGATAGACTGCTTGTGCTGAGGTCAAAGAATGAGGCAGGCGAGATATGTCATCTAGTGCATGTTATTTGGAGCATATGTGTGAGAGGGAAGAGAGCATAAATTAGCAGCGTGTGTTCTGCTGAGGCCAGGTTTGGAAAAGTGCCACATGCTAATATTCTGATGGCTTTCAGGACCTCTCGCAAGGCTTTCTGTTAATGTGCCTATTCAACACTTATTCTGTCCCTTCTCTTCGCTCCCCGCTCTCAAGAAGAACGAAAATGGGGTGTGAAATAGAGAGGGTTGAAAGCCAGTTGTCTCTTCTGTTCCCAATTAGCCTTTATTAAAGCCACATTTCTGAAGATTCACATCATATTCCAATTCAGTGCATATAAATCTTTCAGCAAAGTCAAACATTCCGATTTGAACAACATATTTGTAACATACTGTGCTAATTATTGTTTTTTCCTTTCCATATAATATCCCAGCAAGTGCGCAAGCTTTAGATGAGTGCCATGTTTTTCTTGAATTAGTTAAGCCATTTATTTGATTGTTTTGTCTTTTAATCAGTTTTGACATTTAAAACTAAATTATGATGTTAATACTCTCAACAAAAATATAAAAGCAGCACCTTTGTTTCTGCTCCGATTTTTCATGAGATGGACTTTAAAGATCTAAAATTCATTCCAGATACACAATATTACCATTTCTCTCAAACATTGTTCACAAATCAGTCTAAATGT
>JAUYWG010000031.1:4096055-4109977 GCA_034779775.1 Enteromius afrohamiltoni
ATAGTGAGCACTTCTGCTTTGCTGAGATAATCCATCCCACCTCACAGGTGTGCCACATCAAGATGCTGATCTGACATAATGAGTTGTGCACAGGTGTACCTTATACTGCCCACAATAAAAGGCCACCCTGGAATGTGCAGTTGCCTCATGCAGTGCAACACATCTTCTTCGCATAGAGTTTATCAGATTGTCAATTGTGGCCTGTGGAACATTGGTCCACTCCTCTTCAATGGCTGGTTTATTAGTGGGAACTGGTACACCCTGTCCTAATAAACGTGTACTAATAAACAGACAATATTTTAATAATTGGCATGCTAATAAACAACTAGTTAATGGTGAGAATTTGTCTCTATAGTGTTACCAGATTTCTAGAACCCATGATAAAAATATAAAAACAAATGCGCTTTTATTAGTCGTTAGACATTAGTCACAGCTTAGAATTCAGCATATTCAATTAAACAGTAGTGCCATAAACCGAATTCTGTTTGTAAGAAAATTCTCAGTTATTGCTTTTAAAAAGCAACTTTATTTTTGTTGTAAATTTCTAGCTCACCCCAAATGTTTGATGGTAAACATGTTGAAGATGAGCACATAGGCAATGCATAAAATGATCAGCTGCTTCCTCACAAAATTCAGTGTACTGAACTCTCCTCGCTGTCTTCAGGTCATAAAAAGTCAAACTATTCCCATTTACAAAAGTTATTCTATAATGATAACGTTCTCTTGCTCTTCAGGTCAGTATATTGACGTCTTGTGTTTCTCATTGAAAACAGCTGATTTTCTGGCAGTGTTACAGTAAATATGATAAAGGGTGCTTTTGGTCACTATATAGTGGTGCAAAAAAAGTCTCTTGTAATTTATTATGGAAATAAATTATTAAATATTTTTGAACTATTAAATATTTTGGCAGCCAACTTGACGAAACCAACCAACTTAAGATGTATCTTGGGATGATTTTCAAACAGTATTGGTGAAGTTACCATGTTTACAGGCCACTTGTTAGCTACTTTTCTTTCTCTCATTCAATTGATCCATTTTAAAGAGAGCTATTAAACATTTATTTATTTATTTTTCTAAGAAAGTCGTATATGGGTATAATGCACTGCTTACTTATCTACAGAATGTCACTTTTCTTGAAAATATGTTGTAAGTATAGCTGTATCCAACTTTAAATGTACTGGTATGAAACAAACTTTCTTTTCCTGTTAATATTCTTCCTCAGCTGGTGATACGTGTGCACATGTCAGATGAGAGCTCAAAGACTATGATGGTGGATGAGAGGCAGACGGTCAGGCAGGTGCTGGACAGTTTGCTGGATAAATCTCACTGTGGTTACAGTCCGGACTGGGCCTTGGTTGAGACCATCCCTGAGCTACAAATGGGTGAGGACACATGCACATGCTGAGGGATAATAAGATGATGATTTTGTATCTTTTCATTCTTGCTCATTCTTTCAATCATTTTCCTCAGAGAGAATTTTTGAAGACCATGAGAATCTGGTGGAGAACTTACTCAACTGGACCAGAGACAGTCAAAACAAACTCATGTTCATTGAACGGATTGAAAAATATGCACTTTTCAAAAATCCACAGGTGAAGCTCTTTTTGCTACAAATTAAATCTGAACAAATCTGATTAAACAGTGATTTAAAATCTGTTTTAATCGTAGATACAAACATTAAGTCACTACTTGATTAGAATATCAAAATTAGAAACATTTTGACACCTTTAAACCCCAATTTACACTACTGTTTAAGAGTTTGGGATCAGTATGGGTTTTTTTTTTTATGTATAAATACTTTTATTCAGTAAGATACATTTACATTTATTCATTTAGCAGAGGCTTTTATCCAAAGCGACTTACAGGTGGGGAAAAATTCCTTCAAAACATACAGATACAAAATACATCATTCAAGTTACAAAAATTTACAGCATTTGATCTAAAGTGACTAATGATAATAAAATCTGTTTCAATTTTCTATTCTTCAAAATGTCCTGAAAAATAAAATGTTTTCTTCCCACAAAAATATGCATCACAACGGTTTTTAACTTCAGTAATAAGAAATTTTAGCTTGAGCAGAAAATTAGAATGTGTTGGAATGATTTCTGAATGATCATGAGGTTGTGTCTGCTGAAAATGCAGCTGTGCATTTTCAATGCATAGTTAAATGTCATGTAACATTCAAAAATATTTTTGAATTACATTTTACTGAACCTAAATCTTTAAACACTAGTACATGTCTACACATAGGTACAGATAGGTTTAAAGTAATTGTATGTTTTATGTCGTCGCTCTGATTGACTTGTTGCCTGTTGTGTATGTTTTAAGAACTATTTACTTGGGAGAAAGGAGACCTCTGAGATGGCAGACAGAAACAAGGAGGCATTGCTGGAGGTAAATTACACATTATAATACAAATTATAGATTGATATTATATTGCAGTGGTACATTTTCCGTTAAACCAACTATCCCACTCAGAAAATCTCAAACACCTTTTATAAAGTTACGTTAACTAGACTACTCTCTTATTGCCTTTTTTAAAATGTATTTATTTGCTTTCCTTGTTTAACTTAAAAATTGCAAATATTATTTAATTATTTATTCGTTAACGTGACCTAAGCCTTCATCAGTGTTAATTTTAAAGTGTTGATTGATATCCATCAGCAGCTTTTAGTTGTCAAGATAAAATTTCAAAATACGTGACCATAGAATGATGTATTTTGTATTTGTATGTTTTAAAGGAATGTTTTTGTGGAAGCTCAGTGTCTGTTCCTGAAATTGAGGGAGTGTTGTGGTTAAAAGAGGATGGCAAAAAGTCTTGGAAGAAGCGCTACTTTCTACTGAGGGCATCTGGCATCTATTTTGTGCCAAAGGGCAAAGCCAAGGTCAGTGTTATTGTTTTTGTGTGTTATCATGGGATTTGGTGTTATGTTCCCATTAAATGGACACAGAACTTAATAAACTCGAGGGGAATTTCCTGTTTATGGATTCACCGAGGATACTCTACACAAACCATATGCTATTTGTCATCCTCTTAGAATAAATCATGAGGCTTTAATTCCCAGAGAGAACTCCATGACTTTTTTTTTGTTATACAATATTCATGTTCTTATACAATTAGAAGTCAGTCACAAGCGCATACTGTACATGTGAACAATTGGTTCATGTTAAATTCTCTGATGTTTAGGATCATAGGCTTGTCTGTCTGTAATAAATATGCTTTTGCAAAGACTCACTGATATCCTCTTGTGGTGGATCCATGGTATTTGCTTCTGCTTTGTACTCAGAATAATATAAAGGATTATTGTTTAAATGTTTTGCTTTATCATATCAATTTCAGTTACTGTAAGCTATTAATAATAAATTATCCATACAATATTAATATGTTTAATTTGATCACTGTAGGCTTCGAGGGATTTGGTGTGCTTCCTGCAGTTGGACCATGTTAATGTTTATTATGGTCAGGACTACCGGAGCAAGTACAAGGCCCCCACTGACTACTGCCTGGCCCTCAAGGTGTGTATGATTTTATGGCTTTTGTTGTTTAGCCAGTGTAAATGATGTGCACTGTTGACTGTTTACCTTTTCATATACCACCTTTCAAATATGTGGGGCCTTTTTTTTTGGAAAACAGTTTTATTAAAATATGCATTAAATTGATCAAATGTGACAGTAAAGATATCTGTAATGTATTTTTTAATAAATTTTTCTTCTTTTTTCTCCAAAAATGTGTCAATTAAATGCTTTTTTAAACTGGTTAAACTTTCTTTTCATCAAAGAATCCCCCAAAAATGCAATATATGAAGAAAAAAACACCTTTCGAGTCTCAGCCTCAGATGTCATGCTCACAAATGTTGGCTAAACGTTCAGGAGTTTAAAACACATCAGAAGTTATTGAAGTCACTGCTGGGTTGGTTGAATTATACAGGATTTCCAGAAGACTTGTGTGTCGCATTCTTTAACACTCAACTTTGATGACGAGTCCTTATCAGGATCAATTAAAAAAAAATTAAATACATCCTGTTATTATGGTAACATTTCCACTTTCCAAAACAGTCTCACCTAGCCAGATGCCTGAAGGTCTGGAATGCTTGACAATTTTCATTGGCTAAGGCCCGCCCATGAGGCCGCTTGACTGACATGTCAAACAACCAATCACAGTTTGCTTCGCTTCAGGGGCGTGGAAATGTCACAATAACATCCAGTGTGTAAACTTCGTATTTTAAAGATCATATGCCGCAAACTTTTCAATATTTCACATACTTTTGAAAATCCAGCATTTAGTTGATCCTGTTAAGCATTCGTCATCACGGTTGTAAACCCAACCACTTTGTTTCGAAATGGAGTGTTAAAGTATGCAACACACACATCTCCTGGAAATCCTGTGTAATTCGACCAAACCCATGACAACTTTGAAACTCCTGACGTGTTTCCTCTCGGGTTATAACAGTATACCGGTATGGTGGTTTATTGTGATATTGTTACAATAAGGCATCTTCAACCAAAAACCATATCTCATTTTATTCATTTAAGCGTAATTGTAGCTGATGATAATAATAATAATAATAATGATAGTTTGATACCGTATACCACAAAACCGTGATATTTTCTGAGACGATAATCACATGGTGAAAATCTCATACCGTTACAACCCTAGTTTCCACTTTTGTGTGCGATATCCATCAGACATTTAGCCAGCGTTCCTTGGGCATGACATCTGAGACTACCCGAAATGTGATGCTGAAACTACACAAACTCAGCAGCTAATGATGCAAATATGTCCACATTTGGGTGACAGGTGGCTAACTACACGGACAACTCACATGTGATTGTGTAACAGATGGCTTTGAATTATGCACATTGACTAAACCTTTGTTACTGCCCTCTAGTGGTTTATTAGTACTGCGATGTATCATGTCTTTGTAATATTGTTGATTGTGCCCACAGCACCCTCAGATACAGAAGAAGTCACAATATATCAAATACCTGTGCTGTGATGATGTCAGAACTCTACACCAATGGGTTAATGGAATTCGTATTGCTAAGGTAGTACCACAGCTTCCTATAGTCATGGTTTCTATTAAGTTAATGAATCCTGTGGCCTTTTGAAACGTATATGTTCGGTTTATATCACTTTTTTCATTGAATGTGATTTATACACAGTATGGGAAGCAATTGTATGTGAACTACCAGGAAGCCATGAAGCGCACAGAAGCTGCCTATGACTGGTCTTCTCTCTCCAGCACCAGCATCAAGTCGGGAACAAGCTCAGTTAGTATACCTGGTGAGTAACTTGAACATGATCGTTTGAACCCTTCAAATATCATAGGCATTGGTAGCAAATTTTATGGCATAATAGAAATCTTACTCTATGTGTATGGGTTACTGGCTGATGTCTGTGCTTATTTGTTTATGCTTAAAGAATCACAGTCAAACCACTCTAGCCAAGCAGACAGTGGTATGTCAGATGGTACTTCATCTTCCCATGCCCGCTCCCAGAGTGTAGTCAGTTCAATCTTCTCTGAGGCCTGGAAGAGAGGCACTCAAATAGAGGAAAGCACAAAGGTGAGTTGTCATCTTGCTCTGGAATTACATATCTTTTTATATGGGCAAATGCATTTATTTTAGGGGTGGCATAGTTGTTGTTGTTTTTTACCTAGATTAATCTAGATTCATTTTGAAATTAATCTAGATTAATCTAGATCAAAATGGCTCATCTGAATTCTGCCAAAGGCATTCAGTATATGTGTGCTACCTAAATAATGACTAAAAGTAAAGCCCTATTCGGACGGGACTAGTTATACAGGGGGTTATTAGAGAATATTTTGTTTAACAGATGTACTTGGTGATTTTAATCGCATCCGAATCTGCCATGTCTGTGTTTTTCTCTCACAACCGCTGTGATAATTCTAGAGTCCGAATGCGTCTGTGATATTATTTTTCACAACTCATTTCCATGTGTGTTTTTGCCAATGCAATATGCTTTAGATCCTCTTACCACACGCATGTTTAATATATTTTGATATTGGCTATTGTAATATCAGTATCAGGTACTTCCGTTCATTTCTGCACTCGGTTACATATGTTTTAATTATAAAAATTAAACTAGCACATTAACGCCGATAATGGCCTACCACTAATTTATTTATTTATTTTTATGTAGAACCAAACTTTATCTTAATTAAATGCTGTATATTGAGCAGCAGACCATATACAACATATATTTGAGGGAAAATGCATTGCAGGTTGGCGCCACCTAGCACTATTTGCCTCACTTTTTTCCATTGCACTCAATGTAATACTACAGCCTTAAGATGAACCACACTAAAGGCCTAAAATAAATTAAATTAAGAAATGACATTTGACAAAAGAAATTTAAGAATTTTTTTTTATTGTTGCTTTTTATATTTCTTTAGGCAAGGCCAGAATCAATACGCTCTACCCATTCAAGCCATAGCAGCCATTCTTCTCATCATGTGCCTCAACAGCAACATCCACACCCACTGCAACAGCCACATCCACATACAATTCCACAGTCACGAGGAAGTGTCACCCAGGCACCGGCACCGACACAGGCACCGATACAGGCGCTGACACAAGTACCACCTCAGGCAGCTCCAGCCTCACCACCGCCACCTCCACCACCTCCTCCTCCTCCACCCCCTCCTCCTCCTGTTTCCAATATCCCCCACCATGCCACACCTACCATGTTCGCCAAATACAGCACTATCACTCGGCTGCAGAATGCCTCAAAGGCAACAAGTCACCACAAACTTCAGCCTCAAGTCCACCACCAAGTGCCACCAGTCCCACCGGCTTCTAAACCACAATTGAGCATTATTCCATCAGGAGCTAACATCCCACCCCCTCCTCCTCCACCTCCACCTGCCTCAATGCCTCCACCTGGATCAGCCATGGCTGTTTTGAAGCTTGTTCCTCCATCCCCAGCAACAGTTCTGCAGCCCTCCCCTCCTTCTCCCCCCTCATCTTCACCTCAGCCACCTGTCCCTATAATGCCCATGCAGTTACAGCCTCTACCACCTCCACCACCCATAATGCCAGTGCAGTCAAAGCCTTTTCCACCTCCTCCACCTATAATGCCCATGCAGTCACAGCCTCTACCACATCCACCACCCATAATGCCAGTGCAGTCACAGCCTTTACCACCTCCTCCACCCATCATGCCAATGCAGTCACAGCCTTTACCACCTCCTCCACCCATAATGCCAATGCAGTCACAGCCTTTACCACCTCCTCCTCCTCCCATAATGCCCATGCAGTCACAGCCTATACCACCTCCTCCATCCATAGGGTCAATCCAGTCACAACCCTTGCCACCACCTCCACCCATAATGCCTGTGCAGTCACAGGCTTTTCCACCACCTCCACCAATAATGCCAGTCCAGTCGCAGCCTTTACCACCTCCTCCACCCCCTCTTCCAGTAAATAACCTTCCCCCTCCTCCACCACCCTCATCAGTACAGGCACCTTTCATAACCAATGGACTCAAGCAGGTCCTTGCCCACAAATTTCCCAGTATTCCCCAGGATATAAAACCCCCAGCCAATCAGATCCATTCTCCTCCTCCTCCCCCTCCACCACCACCACCACCACCACCATTAGCACCTACACTCCCTCGCCAACAGCATTTTGCTACAGCTCCAAATCCACCACCACCGCCTCCTCCACCACCTCCACCAGCCCCAACACAGCTGCCAATTCAACCTGCAGTTTTGCCCAAAACCTTTACTAGTGGATTTCCACCCCAGACAGCGCCAAAACCTTTGTATGGTATTATTCCAGTATCCCCAGTAGCTTCAGCACCTCAAGCTCCAGCACCACCACCACCACCTCCCCCACCCCCACCACCTCCTCCTCCTCCACCTCCAGCACCATTGAAGAACCATCCCCCACCCACGCTGCCCAAGCAGCACAGCATCTCCAAGACACTACCCTTCTCCAACCAATCCTCATCAGTGCCATCTCTGGTTAAGCAGCTTGCTAGCCAGTTTCCTGTTGCATCTCCTGCATTGACCAATCAAACTGATTCTCAAAGTCACAAAGCTCCCCAGTCCCTACCTGCAGTGAAGGCTAAACCAAAATGGCAACCTGTAGGTCAAGGTCAGCAGCAACTGAGGTCACCTGAATTTCCACCACCTCCTCCAGAGAGTACCCTTGCCTTTCCTTCACCAGTCCCTCCGCCGCCAGCACCACCACCTCCTCCAGGTCCTACCCCTCCACCTCCTCCACCACCACCACCTCCTCCATCTCCAATGTCAGGCTCCCCTATTAGGAAGTCCCCTTCTGGCTCATCTGCAGGTGTCAAGAAACCTCCACCGACACCTCAGCGCAACACTAGTGCAAAATTTAGTGACTCTGCGGATTTCCAGGAGTCCCGCAGGAACTTGGTGAGCAAGTTTAACCCTAGTTCATCGATGACATCAAGCTCCAGTAGCTCACCCTCCAAAGAGCTTTGTTCGGGTCCTCGGGCACCCCCCAAACCAGGAAAGCTTAATCTGGCAAATCTTCCTTTGGCTTTGCAGAACAAATTGAATCAGAACCGCCAATCCACTGCAGACTTCCCATCCCCTCCACCACCAGAAAATGACATCTTCCCACCTCCCCCACTGGAGTCTGACCTCCCTCCACCTCCGCCCCTTCCAGGTGATCCAAATGGATTGTCTCCAAAAGTGGCTGTGGTTAATCCTCAGCCCCAGCCTGCTTGGGGCAGGAGTTCCCTGAAAAAGACACAACCTCCAGCGTCAATTCGCTGCAACAACACTATTAGAGAGCCTCCACCACTCTCATCACCTTCCATACAAGGGGGTCCTATTCCCCCTTCTTCTCCTAAAGGCACCTCGCAGCCAAATTTCTTGGAGGATCTTAACAAGACACTGAAACGCAAGTCCTCACGAGTCTCTGGAGACAAAGTGGACCCTGTGGCCACAATGGATGACATGGCTTTGCCACCACCTCCACCTGAGCTTCTGAATGATCAACAGAGACTCAGTGGTAGTGGCTTCATGTCCGGGAATATCTCAGGCTATGCAACGCTACGGCGAGGGCCTCCTCCTGCACCACCCAAGCGGGACCACAGCACCAAACTCACAAACTGAGAAAACTGCAACTTTTCTTGGACACTATTGCTTGCTATTTACATGTTTGTCTCATAGAAGCCATCATTTTGTTGATATGCTCAGCTTTTTCTGTACAAAACCGCTCAACCGCTTTGTGATAGTGCATCAGTTCCAGTTTCAAACAACTGAGTGATTCCACTTCAACACATTGGTACTGCATGGAAGACAAAACTACATAAAACTATTAATCTTATTGATTTTTGGGAAGACAAACATTTTGAACTTTGGGGTTGGGCGGGATTTTTAATTTTGATTTTATATTGTTTTTATATTATTGATTATTTAATAATCTAAAGAGATTTTGTTATTTCAGACAGAAGTTTTTTAAATGGTTGGATGGTTATTGTTGTTTGAGGAGTTCTAGATGGGTAGGTTGAAATAGACTGTGTGTTTGGCTGGTATATTAGTTTGGCACAACTTTAACCAATCGTGTGACAGATCCAGTGCTCAATGGATGCATCTAGAATGGATCTTGGTCACTATTGTTCTTTGAGCCACTAAGTGCATTTTAGTTGTTTTTGTCAAAACTGTAACATGAAGGACTTGTTGTTCAGGGAGCTGCCCCAATGTTTAGTTCTGTGAGACTGTCGAATGTTTTCTTTTTTTTTTCTTCTTTTTTTTATTAGACCTGTTTAAATTGTAGATATTCTGATTTGCTGCAGTATCTTTGTCTAGATAAAACAAATGACTGCCTTGCTGTTCCTTGTTGGTCCTTACTTCCTCTGGTGAACCTTCAAGCTGACTTTTACAAATTGTTCACCTATGAAGAGAAGGACTTTTTAAGTCATGTAACAGAATGACACAATCATTATTCACATAGATTTATCTTATATCCTGTATTATAACCTGTATTATTGGCTCATGAATACAGCCATGCCTTAAGATTCTAGAACATGTGTATCAAACAACTGATCAAAATATTCTCATCTTATAAAAAGAGGAATTTCAATTGTCCTGTAGGTTTTTACTTTTGTTGAAGGATTCTGGCCTATTTTTTCTCTGTTCAGAAATGACATGCAACTTTAGAATCTTACAGTGAGCTCCTATAATGGCTCTATAAGAGCCACTTGGCATATGTACAAACAATTATGCATATTAACTGAAGTACACATTTAATTTTGAAGAATTTGTTTATTGAATGTATTTACAATATCATGAAACGTTTCAGGTAGTTGGGAAGTGACTAACTGAAGTTAATATTAAATTATTAAAGTATCCGGTCAAGATTTATCAAAGGTCAATGAACATCATGCTCTGCATATCCCTCTGCAAAATGTGTAATTTAAAATGAAATTATACATGTTGATATCATTCATGTTTCTGTGCTTATTGTGTTTCTTGTGAAGGTTAATGCCAGCAGATATTCCTACAGTGAATAATCTTGTTTCATGTTTCAGTGGAGGCTGCCATTATTGGCTTAGTACAGTAGTCTTTTCATTTAGCTTTGTTTGTAGCACCTTAATGTTTTTTTTTGAAGAGTCTTCGTTTAATTTCATCCAGCAGGTCAGTGATATGGCAGGTAATTGTCGAAAGTGTCTCCACGAACACGGTTGGTTTCAGTGGTGTCATGACGACCCGCACTCATTGGTGGAGGCACGATAATGCTTGGCGCTGAAGTTGAATGTGCGCGGTCTACAAAGATGCCAAAACATTATCAGCATTATAATCACAATGTTAATACACCAAATGTAAAAGTTTATTTACCTCTAGTCCCAAAATGATTTAAATCGTAGTGTAATATTAACCCCCCCTGTTGGAAAGAAGTTGAGCAATTAATTCATGGTTAGTCATGCATTTCTAAGTTAAAATTAATTTACTTAAAATGAAAATAAAAACATGAATTATTCAGTATATTTAACTATCCTTGACATAGGTTACATGTTTCTGCACAAAAGTCAATGAATCTTTTCAAATGATGCAAACGAACGTGCACTTAATTCTAGCCCTATTCTTGTTGTTTACTATACACTTACATTTCAGTGCATATCTACTCATAATGTTTTTATGCATCTGCTGAAATATATATTTCTTTATGTTGACACGCACCTCCTCACTGGACTCAGAGCTCGAGCTGTCTGCCTTTGTGCATCTGAGAGAGATGATATGAGTGACATCCTGGCTCACTCTGGCTCTCATATAGCACCCTGCCTCTGACTGCAACCCCAAAGTTCATGAAAAAAACAAAACACAAAAAAAACGATTGAAAAATGTATTTTATGCTTAAGGCTACAACATAAGTAAAACATTACCATATAAATATACTGAAAAGTATATGAGTAAAAGTTTATGAGTATAAAAAATAATAAGTATCGGTAACTCTTTACAAAACAGGGTTAGTTAACCTTAGTTAACATGAACTAAGAATGAACAACACTTCTGCAGCATTTATGAATGTTAGTAAATGCTAATTTCAGCATTTACTAATGCGTTATTAACATCACAAGTTGTGTTTAGTAATATTAGTTAATGCACCATGAGCAAACAAACAATAAATGATTGTTTTATTATGAATGAACGTTAACAAAGATCAATAAACAATGTAAACGTATTGTTCATGTTAGTTGAATTAATGTTAACAAATGACACCTTATTCTAAAGCGTTACCTAAATATCAGTAGCTGTTGCTTCATACACTGATTAGATCATCAAATTTGTCAGTAATCAATATTAGATAAACAATGTTTGTAGACAACATGTGTGATGATGTTGATGGGTAATACTAAAAATTAATAGTTTATACAATATTCACATATTGTATCATTTGCTTCCACAATTCAGCTTAAGCAATTGGAAAGGTGTCAGTTCAGTTGTCAATAGTGCACAAATCTGATACAGTTATTACGATCTATCATATGATATGAATATCTTGAGATAACTTACTACAAAAAAACCTTTGCGGTACATGCAGCCCTGAGGATCGGCCCCAGAGCTCTTCTGACACTCCGTCTCCCTAATGCCAAACCTCAGATGCAGATCAAATGTGTCCGTTCCCATAGGAACAATCTAAAGGTAAATAAAAGCAAATGCTCAGTGGTCAATATTTTTGACTTTTGCTTTTTGAAACTATTCATTTGTTCTACTGGTCTTTCATTGATGACTGGATCCTCACTAGTCACCAGTTTTGCCAAATAAAAGAGTGTAAGATTGTGTGCTGACCTTCTTTACAGATGCCTTGGACACTCTGTAGAGGTGATTCCTTGCAATGCGTGCATTAATCTCATTGAGCGCCTTCTGCAGAACATCATCTGCTTTTGAGCTGAGCTCAAACAGAGGAAAGCCTATGGTTGCACATCAGAGATCACATTTAATGATTTACAACTGTATCCCCCCAAAAATGACTTTTTAGATTAAATGTCAACATGTTTGGACTAGTGACTAATTTTAGCATGAGTTAAAAGCTGCATATATGTTTCCATTGTTAGTGTTTTCACATATGTATTCCTTATGTCAAGATCAAGATTGCACTCACCTAAACCTCCTAAAACCTGCAGGAGCAGAAAGAGAAAAACACAGCACCTCATTTTCATTTCAATCACACTGGACACTCTTACTACACAACAGTCCTGTTTTTAACTGTGATAGCTCTTATAATTCTCCTCCTCTTTTCTGTGTACAAGGTGTTGTTTAATTTGGCGTCTCCCTCCTGTTCGTACACATCTGGGTAAAGAGGAACTTTGTCACGTAATGCTTGTTTTACCCAGAATATGGTCTGATAATCTGATTTCAAAAACAACTGTGTAAAATGACTGCATACCATTTTGGTTGTGATGTAAAAAACAGTAAGCAGCTACTGTTCATTTATTTATAGTACCCCACTATGTATAAAACAACATATTTAAGTGGGTGCGTGTATATATCACCTTATAATTTACTGTAAAATTATATTTAGAGAAGTGTCTGCATAAATTATGCATCATTTATTCATAAACATAAACATAAACTTTCTGATTTTCTTCTGCATCTAAAAAACTTGAAATGACTGCACAAGAACTCCCAATTTATAGGTCAAAGGGGAGCTGAAAAGAGGAAGAAATCAAACAGATATCTGATTCTGTCATAAGCCAAGATGAAACCTGATTTATTAACCCTTAGTTTCTGAAAACTATTACCAACAGATGCAAAGCAGTGGTCAGGAAAAGCATGACAAGGTCTTTTCCACTTCGGATTTCTCAAGGTTGGTTCATATCTGTACAGTCTGTTAAATTTTTCTGACCTATTACACAGTTATTGAGCATGTTGAAAGCTGTGACACCATGTCCTAATATCAAAGTTGTTGCCACACGATGTGGAGTGTTACAGCGGAATTTTTAATTAAGTCAAAGGCTTTTCAGCCAAAATTTCAAAACATTATTTTATCAAAGTGTAAGAATTATGAAAAAGCAAAAAACATTACATGAAAATATTGCTACTTAAAATGATGTAGTAATAGTGTAGTTACTTCTCAACAAACAGGACAAACATTGTTTAAACTTCCGGACCACTGCTCAAATATAATGTATTGTAAAAATAAATAAATTGTGAAAATAACAGAAACATAATTTTTCCAAACCTTCCAATCAGAAACTCAGAAAATCATTTTTGATACATTAGTCTTGTTGTATAACCCTCTAAAACCTGTTACAATAAAACAAAGCTATTACATTTATTCTCCATCATATATAATGTACATATAACAGATAAGAAGAAAAAACAGCATGTTTGCATTCAAATAAAACAAAATCTACTGCTTCCTGTTCATTTGCAGCAATCTATCATTCTATCTGTCGTTAAGTAAAAGCAAAGGGT
>JAUYWG010000031.1:4110077-4138664 GCA_034779775.1 Enteromius afrohamiltoni
TGATACATTAGTCTTTGTATAACCCTCTAAAACCTGTTACAATAAAACAAAGCTATTACATTTATTCTCCATAAAACCAAATGTACTGCTTTCTGTTCATTTGCAGCAATCTGTCATTCAATCTGTCGTTAAGTTAAAGCAAAAGGTAGCATTTCATTAGAACTATCATTTCCCATGATGCTTTTCCTTCACCTTAGTGATGTTATTAAAGAGCAAGTACTCACACGACAAGCAGGTATGAAGTGCTCACTTCTGCTAGACAAGGAATGATTTGGAGTCAGCATTATGGGGCCAGCACATGCTGAAGTAGACTGAACTATATCTGGCTGATTCACTTTAATCAGTCACCCAGACCCCCTCCTCTATCACTCACAGT
This sequence comes from Enteromius afrohamiltoni, assembly GCA_034779775.1. Classification (NCBI taxonomy): domain Eukaryota; kingdom Metazoa; phylum Chordata; class Actinopteri; order Cypriniformes; family Cyprinidae; genus Enteromius; species Enteromius afrohamiltoni. Next base: position 4,110,454 of record JAUYWG010000031.1, read on the forward strand.
CTTAGTGTTGACATTAGAGGCTCCACGGCTGATAGAAATGAGCCTTCAAACTCTGAATCTGAGAAGCGGGTGACGGACAGACGTGCCCGGAGTCGGATCTCTAAACGAGCTGCAGGAGTCATAGAAAGGATTCTTTCCATGGCATCTGCATAACTGTCTTCATCGTCTGCCAGGAAGCCAGTTGGACCATTATCATCAGGAACTACAATGTCCAACTTCGGACCACCGGATTTGTGAGCCAGAATGATTGTTCCAGCGGCCATACACTCCACTACACCTGTGGAAATGTGGGGAGATTAAATTTCTCAGTATAATGGTTATGGAAATATCGGTGGGTTATTGGGTTATCAGATAATGAAAATTAAAACTAAAATTAAATTTAAAAAGAAAAAACACACACCTCTTAAAATGTATTAGAAATATATTATATTATAAATATATATATATATATAAATGACAAAAATAAAAAACTTAAAGAGATTAACTTAATAAAAAAAAATGTAATCTAAATATATTCAAAATATTATCAAAAACTAAAATGTAATACCTGTAATACTAAAATAACACTGGCAATTATCACTGTGAGAAAAAAAAAAAAATCTTTGCCAATTCTGGCAAATTTATATATATATATATATATAGATCTAGTGAGAGAGAGGGGGGGTAGAATATATATAATATTCTATTAATGTATTATATTTCAAATTTTATAAAATACAGTTTTAATTCAATTTTAATTAAATCTGAAATTCGTATTTTAAAATATATATACTTTTAAAGAGCAATCGTTATAGTGAGATATTGCTGAGAGCATGATATTTCTTACCAATACCGAAATGTTCATTCCACATTGTGTGCAGCCCAATCGTAGCTTCTGTTAAATCTTTCTTCAGTTCTTCAAATGGGATATTGAGTTTAAACTCCACCCTGTCTGCCACACCCAGATCCAGACACAATCCCTTCAGCATCTGAACCCTGTCTTCATCTTCCTGGTTACGACATCCACCAATTAACACCAGCTTCACACTCTCTCGCCCAGCAGGCTCCGCCCCCTTCCTGTCCAGAAGCTTTCTAAAAGCCTTGATCTGCAGCTGATGGTCTTTTTCAGGCCGGAACTGACCCACGGACACCACAGTGTGACACTTCTTTCTCTTCTTCTCTTCATCCTCATACCCTATAGGGACCTCCAGGAAGGCCTGAACATCACACGGTGGATAGACTACACTGGTGCGATTAGGAGCGTGCCACAGGGCCAGAATGTGACCCAAAGTCCAGGTTGAATTCACCATAACTACATCACTACAGGAGCCGGCCAGGCCATACAGCAGAGCAAAGACACAGTAGTAAATCACTTTGATGGCACTCAGTACAGGGTTACTGGAGATGTAGTCTGCATTATTGAATCTAGAATGAAAATATGCATATATGGGATTATATATATATATATATATATATGTCAGATTTTATTGGCAATTTCTAGCAGCAGCACAAGTGGTTTAGTACAGTAAAAAATGTCAATAGCTGGAACCAAATGAGACCAGAAGAAAGAAAATCTTTTATTCTTAAAAAAATCCTTTATCCTTTAAAAAAAGGTTAATTGACTCCAAACCTTCTAACAGTAGTGTAAGCAAATATAATCATTATCTAGTAAATATATAGTCATTACGTAACTCTTGCATCAGCCAAAAACTATGCTTTTAAGTCTCTATTGTTCAAAAACAATAATGGGACTTTCTTGGCTAACCTTGGGTTTCTTTCTCGAACAACTGACAGCATATCAGTGCTGATGGTTGGGTAGTGCACATAGCTTCCCACTTGACAGCCACCCAGATAACGGAACACCGGCAGGGTGAAGGCATAGCCCATTGAGTCGATGTAGAGGTCTGGAACAAACTCGGTCAGGGCCTCCCACCCCAGGAAGATGGAGCCCACGCTCTGCCCCAGAAGGGTGAAGTGTGGGTAAAATTTGGCCTCCACCAGGAGACGATGGTTCAGGAACACAAACTTAACAGCTCGGGGCAGATTGATGTTGAAGCGCCGTCGTGCTCCATCTAAAATCTCTTCTGCGGTCACACCCTGATCACCTGTGTAAACCACGAAGGAAACATCTTGGTACCTGCGTAAATATAGGGGATTAAATAGGGTATGAATGCAGAATTTTAGTTGTTTATTCTTTTACGTTTATTCTAAAGCCCAGCCCTGACGATTTTAACATTAAAAAAAATTACAGAAATGAATGCATCTATATAAGGGTCAGTGACTTGTCATGCTCACATCGCTGTTCTCAGCCAAATCAAATTATAAGACAAGCCTTTAAATAAAGTATGTCTATTTCCACTACATAGTCTCAACTTACAAAACGTAAGAAAAAAATTAACTTTTATATGTTAAAAAAACAGTATGCTTAAGAGATATCAATCGTTCACTCTGTTTACAATAAAAAAGACAATATCTAAAAAGTTTCTAAAAAATAAACAAATATATTTCCATACAGCATACACCAGGGGAAAAAAAATCATTGCAGTAATCTAGGGACAAGGACTACATCACTGACCCATAAATGTCTGGCCAAATAAATGGCACACTCTTAAGAGCCAAAATAATCCGACCTGTTTTGAAGAGCGCGTAAAGCGCACCACAGCACTCTCTCTCCTCCTCCTCCTGCATTGCAGTACGGGTGGAAGAAGGCCACGGCGGGCCTGTTGTCCTGAGCTCTCCTGCTCTTCCTCTTCATCTGCAGCCATGTTCTCACTCCCATGATGAAGAGAAAGAGGAGGGCTGTCAGGATAAGACTCAGATAGAAACATGGCAACAGCAGTGACCACAGTAACCTGGAAGGCAAACATCACATACAGTAATACGTCTTTCTAATATCAACTGGCACACAATGTTTCCTTTCAAAAATGATAATCAACTGTAAATCAGCCTTAAAAGTCAGAACATGATTAGACAAGATCTCAAAACTAAGATCAAATGTATATTGTTACAGCTTTTTCTGTAATATTTTAACAAGTTCTATGTCTCCTTTTGTGTTATTTCATACTAATGTATGTTTGTATCTATATCTAACGTTATCTATCTATCTGGATAGGATGGATATAGATAGATTTATATGAATTAAATGAGTGATATAGTTTCCTTTCAATTAAACTTCCCTTGGGAACGTCTTAAGTATTAAAAAAATTCTACACTGCAGATTAATATACGCAAATGTTTTTTTTTGTTTTTTTTTTCATAAAAACAAACTGATCACATCATTCATACATTAACACAGAAAATGAACTGAGCAAATCGTTTAATTAAACATTTATCCTGTAGTAACAAGAATTTGGAGCTCACTTATCAGGCAGCGGCTTTAAAATCTACACAGCTGATAATTAATTTTAAATGTTTACCTGATTAAATCGCACAGACAAAAAGACAGGTGATCGTGCGCTGACATCTTCCTCAAATATGACAACACAACACAACACGTCTCTTGTCACAACCCGGAAGCGCTTACCACTGTTCGGATGTTGATTTTTTTTTTTTTTTTTTACTTCTTTTGGCGTCTTGTGGTTTTTGGCAAACAACATTTTCGCCATCTACTGGTCTGGAGCCTAAATTATAATCTGGTTTATTTTTTTTTTCTTGCCATTTGCTGCCACCTAGTGTTAAGGATTCATTTATAATTGAGGTCTAGTGTTCTGTTAATCGGAGAAAATGAATGTTCTCCTTAACACTCGAGATGAAACGACAAATTTTTTTAATGATTATACTTCATTTAAAAAAATGGATACGGTAGTTCTCATTGATATTTTATAGACAAACTTTTGGAATGTTTTCAAATGTAATCAATCTACACCGAGCTCATTCAAATTTCAAAGTAAAGTTTAACCAGCAAACAAACAGTTCATGATCAATACTGGCCTCGTACCTTGGCTACATTATTGCACAAACTATTGGGAGACCGAACAAAAACATGAGGCCCCCAATACAACTGGTTTACTTAATATGTTTTCATATCTTCTTTGAGAAGTGTATCTGCAAATCAAAACAGTAAGTCATATTTTTTTGTAAAATTATGCTATATACAATCATATTTTTAGGTTGATGCTGTAGAAACACCCAAGTCTGTTGTATTTCAGCATTGACTTATTGTAATCAATGTACTGTAAAACCTCACTTTAAAGAATAAAATGTAAGAAACCCTTCCTGCTGTTGAGGAGAGAAAAAAAAGGATTTCACAGTTTTTCATGTAGCATTTAAAATTATTTTTCTGGGTAAAAGAATAATAATACACAGTATTTATTAAATGCGTATATATATATAGAATGTAGTAGCTTCACGATTAGGCTACTTTAAGTAGAATAGAACATGTTGTTGATAGTTGAGATGTTGTGGCAAAAGTTTGAAATGAACATAACATTCTGACGGCTGAAGTGTTTATTGTGAATAATTATGTACAATTATATAGAATGTAGTTATGTGTCAAACATATTTACACACAATGAGAATTTTTCTTATAAAAAACTGTGAATAAAAATGCTAAATGTGAAAGTCAGAATTACTAGATATAAGAACTAATATTTATATATCATAGATTATACACTCTTTTTAGATGTAGATGATACTACAATAAATGGCTGCAGCTGTTTCTCTCTTCACACACAGTGACCAGGTTTTGTCCATCACTGTATCCACACAGGATCATGTGGACACAGTGCAAAACTTAACAAGTCACAATGAGGTAAGTGGGTATATTTGTTGCCATTTATTTACTGCCATTCTGTCAGAGAATGATTGTGAATATATCAAATTTGTTAAGAGATTTAATATCTATTGTGTGTTTTGAGTAAAGTAAGAATGATTTTACAAATAGCCTTCACAATATTTGCTGTTCATTGATTTGCTTTATTGAACTGACCCTCAGACTGGTCCTGTGAGTTTCAGCTAACATGTGATCTTGTGTTCTGTTCAGACAGAATTGTGGCAACCTGCTTCACCAATTTACATTACAACAAACTCTGAAGTTCACCTTTACATTCGCTCAACAAGTGTGAAGTTTGTCACTGAACTCCTACACAAACATGCCATTACTTACAGGCAAGTAAAGCTGGTTAAATTAGTGAAATAAAAACTGTATAAACTTTTAATCACCTTTTTGTGTCTGGGTCAGTTTGATTTACGGTTTGAATTTACACACATACCCCCTATATATATGATCATTTATTACATAATTCACATATTAGCCCACACTAGTCTTTGACAAGCTATAAGTTTTTTGTTTAAATAATGAACTAAAAATCTTTAGTTTAGATCAATATTTGTAGATTCGATTTTTTTTTCCATTATAACTTATTTGGGGGTGTTCGATTTGAGTAAAAGTATTTTTAATAAAAAAAATTGAATAAAGATTTTGATAAAAGTAGCACCTGGATTTTTTAAATAATCACAACGAGTGTTATGATTACTTAAATGTCTATTCACATTTATTGATTCATAAGACTCAGTTTGTGCTTTTGATATTTTGCCAGAATGCTTTTGGAAAACACACCAGAACTAATTGAGATGCAGACCAGAAATGATTCTTCTGATCCTCGGAGTGGAGGCGTGTTTTATGAGAGATATCATTCTTTAGAAGATGTAATCTGACAAAAAGGAGAAACTTTCACCTCAACTTTTTTATTCACTTAATTTATTCAAACATTCACAATTTTACCAAACTTTTGTCTCAGATCTATTACTGGATAAACAAGACCAAGCAAGAACATTCAGACATGGTGAAAGTTATTCTTATTGGGTCATCTTCAGAAAAACGACCACTCTATGTTCTAAAGGTACGTTGTACTTAAACTTGATTTATATTCTAGAGATCTGAGATTTGCTTGAATGTCTTTCTTTCTTAGAACACATTACAGACAGTCACAGTTAAAATGTCTGTTTGTCTGTCATCATGCTGCAGCTTTCTGGCAGGAGAGATGAGGTGAAGAGGGCCATGTGGATAGACTGTGGTATTCATGCACGGGAGTGGATCGCTCCAGCCTTTTGCATGTGGTTTGTCAATTATGTAAGTAAAAAGTGTTTAATCTCCTTTCAGCATTATCTTACCCCTAAGCTGTGGTATAGTGTGCTTTAAACCACGTTTCTTTGTTGAGAGACAAATGTTTGGCTGCTGTTTTTCAGGCAATAGCATTTTACAACCAGAACACTGAAATCACAGAGATTTTGAACAATATGGATGTTTACATCTTGACAGTCATGAACCCAGATGGATACAAGTACACATGGACAACAGTAATATGTTAAAAAATCTCTGAAATTTATATTAAAAAAAACGTAGCACAGCATCTTCATTGCTTTTATTTATTATTTACTTAAACAGGATCGTATGTGGAGGAAAAGCCGTTCAAATAATGAAGACAGCGACTGTTTTGGAGCTGATCTGAACAGAAATTTTGATGCAAACTGGTGCAGTAGGTGCCAAATAACTCATAAAAAAAGAAAGCTGTGTCCCAATTTGTTTATGTACTTTTTGTAAAGACAAAAGTACATACTTTTGTGTGTGTAGCACAATGCATGCTTTGGGGACATACCACTTCATCATTATAATATATTTAATGGACTGCTCTGTTGCTAAATTACATGAATCCTGTCACCATTTAAATCATCCTGTCAGTTATCTTGTCACAATTACACAAGGACATTTTAGTTTAGAATTGATATTCCTCCTGGTTTAATTCATTCACTGTGTTCTGCAGCAAAAGGGGCCTCCAATAATCCATGTGATCCTACATATTGCGGTCAGTTCCCGGAGTCTGAACCAGAGACCCAGGCTGTGGCAAAGTTTCTGCGCTCCCATAAGGACACGGTCAAGCTGTACCTGTCCATTCACTCCTACTCTCAGATGCTCCTGTTTCCTTACTCCTGTTCCTATGATGAGATTCCTAACCACAATGAGCTAGTGCGTGAAGTTAATGCATTTGTAGCAGGCCATACCAGTAAAAATCTAAAGTAAAAAAACAAAAGCAAATTCTAAGCATATTTCTGTTTCTTTTTGACAGTATGAACTTGTTAAAGAGGCCTCAACAAAGATACGCAGATATTACAGGAATACCTATAAATATGGTCCTGGTGCAAAAACCATTTGTAAGCTTTTTGTCTGTTTCTTAGAATACAACACTCTGTATTTGAACTTTTCCACATTTCTTTGTTATAGAAATATTCTGTGTTTTCCTTTTAATAGATTTAGCCCCAGGAGGATCTGATGACTGGGCTTATAATCTTGGGATAAAGTATTCCTTCACCTTTGAGCTTCAGGATCGTGGTCGATATGGGTTTCTTCTTCCGCCCAGCTTTATCCCTCAGGCCTGTAATGAGGCTCTGCTGGGAACGAAGATCATAGCCTTACACGTGATCAAGAAACTCAACGAAGAGCTTCCGTAAACAACCAGATCACACTATAACTTTTACTCTTGACTAAACAAAATGTGCTAACAGCCATAGAGAAAATGCAATATTTGTAACAAGTAATAGTAATAAAAAACATCTTACATTTGTGTTAGTGACGTTATAGTAAGTGTGTCCTAGTATATCAAGTTAACAGTCACAGTTAAATACAGCTATTTGTACCAAAGTAAAATACTTGACTATGAATTGTTTATGTACAGTTTTTGACGTAGCTGCTGTCACAAGTAAATACAGTTCACTGCTTCTTCTTTCAATAAAAAATTTCAATAAAACTCTCCAACACAGAGCGTGGCCAACTTCAGAAAATAACATCTAATTAACATCTAACTAACATCTTTTATCTAATATTTGATTTAGTGTCTTAATAGATGAAACAAAAATAGTAAAGATTAAACAAATGATTCAATCTTCTGCTCTATTAAGTAACTAAATATTGCATGGTTTGTGTAGTAGAATATGGCCTTAAAAAAATAAAATAAGCAGCTTCATTTAATTGATAATCCTTTAGCCTGTAGCTATAAACTGATCTCAGTCCAGTGCTACCTCAAAAAGGGAGGCCACCAAAATGAATGTAAATACATTATTAAGAAATGGAAACTGCTAATTAAGAAAATATGTTAACCATTGTTATCTTAACCGGTTTCATCAATGGTGGATTCAGTAATGCATAATGTTATTTGTTGTTTAATTTTTTTTTAGATGAACATGGCGTAGATCCATAAAGTAGCCTAATTTCTGTAAAGCCAATGTTTATTTTCACAAATAATAGTCTAGACTAGTCACTAATGTTATTTATCATTGCTGAATAGCGCTGAGACAATTCAATTTTAAATACATGCAGTTTACGATGATGGGTTCAATAATCTGCATTTCCGAAGAAAAAAAACATTTAATTTCATTAAAAGTATTAAATTGCTTTATTTTTCGCACTCGTAATTCTTTAAGGCTCGATATGAAATAACAGTAAGAATATTTGATTGTTTTATTTAATAAACCTTCAGGCAAATTTTAAAACAATCTGAAGACCGGACCTCCAATTTCCCATAATCCTCCTCTTCTCAGAGCTTCGGGAAGCTGTATGTGTGTGGAGTTTGCGTTGCATCGCAAGCATCATGACGGCGGCTAAGAGGAAGACCGCTTTACAAGATTTTTGCATGTGATTAGGGGGTTATCCTCAATAGTCTGTGAAACTGGACTTGACGCATCATTCATATTCGGGTAAAGCGTGTGTTTATATTTGTCCACGGCTTCTTCAGCAGCAGTCTCAGCGGGGTCTTTATGGAGGCTTGCGTTATCAGTGTAGGCCGCGCGGCTCTGTACAAGTGAATGACACATTAAAACCTACAAATTATTCTCTTTTGTTAGTGAAATCTCGTGTAGCTATAGCTGTGATACTGTTAATGCGCATTAAAGAGAGAAGCTGGACGCGTTTGTGCAAATGTGAATAATATAACTAGGTGCTTGTGCTAATGCTTACAATGTTCGGGTATGCGCGGAAATGATAAACTAGGAAATATCAGAGGAAAAAAGTATTATTTACTTTTGTTTAGTAAAAGCACGGAAATGAAATCAAATTTTAAACATCATGGGATATTTTGTGGGTGGCAGTAAATAACTTTGCACGGAGGATCAGCATGCATGATCATTCATTGAGCTGCATATCAATCTCATTGTGTATATATATTTTTTATTGTAGTTACTGAATGAAAATCTTTCTCAGAAATCTCTAATATTAGAAAAACATATGCAGTAGGGGTGTGACGAGACACTGGGTTCACGAGAACGAAATCAGGAGATTTTTAGACCTTTTAAAATAAATCATTAATGGTAAACTATATTGGAGAAAAATAGTATTTTATTCAACAAAAATATTGGAAAAAATGTAGGTGAATTTTGTAATGTACTTTTTGAAATTAAACAATTTTAAGGAATTACATGCAGTAACAACATGTGAACACTGAAAAATATTTTGCCACAAACTGACAGGCAAGTAATTAACAACAAAATGTAAAAAATAAATAAATAAAAACAAAGAATACAAATATTCCATTCAAAAGAAGGGCAAGTGATTTTTCAGAAAACAGAGTCTGCCGAATACCTAAACAAACTTGCCTTCAGCAAACACCTCGCCAGCTAAAAGGCCAAAGTATACTTCGTTTTCGTCGTTAGGAAGGCTCGCGCATCCTGTCCGCGTGAAACCGCACGGACTGTCCACGTACATCAGTGTATGCGCGAGAAGAATGCTAAAAGAGTATAGGTCAAGTAGGTGGCATTGCGCATATATCAAGCTCGCACGTCCGCTCTGATCCGCGATTGAGTATACTTTGAAAGCTGTTGTACGTGGCTGTGCGCGAGACGCAACGAAACGCGGAAAGTGAAGTATGCCTACACCGGACGCGATAAAACGACCATTGAGAAGCATTTGGAGTATGTGTCATCACGTCATAAACAGAACGGGGTAGCAGTTTACTGTCGGAGATTTGTTGCGCCGCATCATACCGCTATCGCAAGGATATAGCCAAGTCACAGGGTCCCGTCACACCTCTAATATGGAGTCATCATGAGTAGATGAAAGAGTAATAGACATTAAAAACTGGAGAGACCTACTCTTTGAAGAACATTAAATGACATAATCTGTATTTTATTATGTATGCTGAGGTCGAGATCATACTGTCTGAGAAATGTATAATGTTTCACCTTAAACATGCGTGCATCTGACAAATGCAAAAATGTAAATGTCTTGGTTGATATCTTTTTCTTGACTCGGACTCAATGCCCTTTTGGTCTCTGTCTTGACTTTGAATCAAATGAGTATAACACAGCATTCAGATTCATAACGCCTTGCTGTTTTCCTGATGCAGCCCTGCAGAATGTCCAAAATCAGGCGGAAGGTTACAGTGGAGAATTCGAAGACCATATCGGACAGCAGCAGTAGCACGACCACCCCCTCCCGCAGGCCCAGCGTGTTTGAGAGACTCGGGCCAAGCACGGCCAGTAATGCAGCAGAGGTAGGGATAAAATCCTAGTGTGCTGCCTAACTAGATAGTATTACCAGAGTTTAAAAATGTATGAGTGCAGAAAAATGACCACCATTTGCTTCCCTTGCAGACTCATTGTAGAAACTGGTTAAAGACTGGGAACTGCAGTTACGGTAACACGTGTCGATACACACATGGAACCCCATCACGAGGAAAAGGCTTCTCTGGAACATTCAGCAGGTGCGACTTTAGCAAAGAGATGGTGTTTTATACATGTACATGTTCCAATACCTGGCTGAATGCTTGACTTTCGACATGTGTTTGCTGGGCAGGTCAGCCGAGAGGCCCACTGGGGATCTCCGGGAGAGGATGAAGAATAAGAGACAGGATGTAGATGCTGACACACAGAAAAGAGATACAGACGAGCCAACATCACCCACAACCAGAGTATGACGCTTTAACAGCTCTAAGTCACATTTTTTTTTTATTAGTTTTGCATTTTGTTGATAAAATTAAATTCTTTGACATTGAAAAAATGAGTTTTTCTCATTAGCAGCGAGATTCATCCCGAGGCAGACACAGGGAGAAAGAGGACATTAAAATCACAAAGGAACGCACTCCAGCTAGTGAGGAGGAGACCGCAGATTGGGAAGCCAGTCGCGAAGGTAACAGATTCTCTGAAGTACCCATGAAATTGATGTATGTCTCTGGATATCAATGAATTAAATAATTCACCCAAAAGATTCAATTCTGTCATTTCTGGGTTTTGAATGCAGTACAGTTTCTCCTCTTTCCTTTGTTGTCTCCCTGTCAGTTTGAGTCCAGCAGTTTTATATTTGTCATCTATTTTACTAGATTCTGATAACGGTGACTACGATTACGAGCTATCTCTTGAGATGAAGAGACAAAAGATTCAGCGTGAGCTGATGAAGCTGGAACAGGAGAATATGGACAAACGAGAGGAGATCGTCATCAAGAAAGAGGTATGTTGCAGGAAATTCTAATACATTTTGCTGCATAAATTCCTAATATTGAAAGAAAGGGAATGTTGGTCATTGTGAATTTAACACGTATAGTAATGGCATGTATGTTCCCGACAGGACCCGGTCCCTAAGACCAGGACCAGTAATACTTCAAAGGACAGGGTAGGCTATTTTACCAAAGACATACTAAAGTGAACATTAATTGAGATTTTTCGTCTTATGTAGGTTTAAATGCATATTTTGGTGTGTTCTTCATCTGTTTTAGGCTTCCCCTGAGCGCAGCAGTTCCAAGGGGTCACCCTCGTCCCGTAAATCCAGCTCACCCAAACACAGAGCAGGGAAGGGTGGCAACTCCAGCAAGAAAGAGAAGAAGTCCTCTACTTCCTCAGTCATTTCCTCTCCAGTTTCTGACCAGACCAGGGCAGAGGAAACGGACAGCAGGTTGGAAATGCAAATTAGCAGTTAGTTTAAACGTATGTTTTTCAATTTAAATACTTGACTGTTCTTAGTTTCTTTTCCTCCACCAGGTCTTCTAAGAGTGGGCATGGCAAAAGAAAAGGGCCACGAACGCCCAGTCCTCCTCCACCTGTCCCTGTTGAGAACCCAGTGACTGGGAAGAAGCATAAAAATAAACACAAAAACAAGGAGAAATGTGAGGACAAACCTAAAGAAGGCAAAGAAAGAGGACGAGATACGGAGAAACACAAAGAGAAAAAGGAAAAACGCAGGTATAAGTCACCTTCAAAAGAAATCCATGAAGTATCATCACCTATTGAAATTTGGTACAAAATGTGTACTTTCGTTTATTGCAGAGACCGATCTGATAGTTCCCATAAAGCCAAACGCTCCGTAACATCAGAGGAACGTTCTGGAAGTCTTTCCCCACCCTCAAGGGAAGCGTCTCCCCCAGCACGAAGGAGATCATCCTCCCCTAAACCCACTTCCCAAAAACAGTCCTCGCAGCAGAGGTGAAAAGCACTTCAATTATTATGTTAATACTAGGGCTGGGAGATTTAATCGTCAATTAATTCATGCGCATCAAGTCAGTAAAGCCGGTTCATTGATTAGTGGTAAATCTCAACCAGCTGTTTTTAAAATGCGCAGCAGTTGATACACGGCGCCGTAGATCACTGACGAGCTAGCTACGCAGCCCTAGTTAATACAGAATCTCACAGATTCAGAAAAGCCACATTTGACAAATGTTTGGGAGATACATGAGTTTAAAAAATATTAAAAAATATGTAATATATAAATATATATAAGGGCCATGATTAAAGATATTTTATATATATATATATATATATATAAAAACAACTATTATTATTATTTTATTTTTTTTATACAGTTAAAAAAAAAATGATTTTATTGATCACATATTAGACCGATTTGTGAAAAATCATGTGACCTGACAGATATCAGTCAAATCCTTATCCTGACATTTAACTTGCTTCAGTAGTTTGTTTCGGACACATTGTTAGGGGAACGATCAGTTTTATTTTCATATTACTTGTTTTCGTTCTCAGGTCCAGAACTCCACCCCGTCACCGCCGCAGCCCCTCCCCTCCCTCCCGACAGCAACACTCCCCGTCATCACGCTCGGGCTCCTCAGCCCAAAGACACTCCCCATCTCCTCGACACAGACGGGGTTCTATCTCGCCTCTTTACAGAGACCTTCCTCCTCCGTCTTCATCCTCATCGCCTCCCACTCAGCCCTCGCACCGCTCCCGTTCTCCGCTCACCCCGCAGAGAGACCCTTCACCAACACCTGCTCCTCGCAGGTCCAGCCCCAGTGCCCGTCACCGCTCCCAGGGCAGAGAGAGGGAGAGGGGGAGATCAGAGCGGGACAGGAGTCCTGCATTGCAAGAGAGACGGCATGAGCGCAGAGACGGTAAGAGACACACACATCTCAGAGTAATTACTGAGAAAGGCTATAATCATGTCTTGAACACTGTGAGGGGGGCCAACATTTTTTTTTTTTTTTTTAATTTACTTTAAAGTGAAACTTATTCATTTATTCACTTACTGTAATTTTTGTTTGGTTTTAGTGATTTGTAAAGCCCAAATTCGTTCATTTGATTGGTCATCTTAAACTGGGGTCAATAGTTTGGTCATTTTTAAGTATTCAGAGGTACACTCAGTGTCTGTTTTCAGACCCACAACTGAAAAGTCTTCGCTGACCCATCATTGACACATTTTTGTTTTGTTTTTTTTGTCTGGTTGTTCATATGACAATCTAAGTACAAATACTGTGAACTGGTGTTGATTTTTATTTGAATGTTTTTAAAATTGTAATTCATTCCAGTTATGGAAAAGCTGAATTGTCAGCAGCTATGACTTATTTTTAAAGACACGTTTTATCATCAATAAAAAACACTATGGTGCTTTATGTGTTGTGAAAACAATCATACATTACTTTAATCCTTACTGAATGAAATGATTAATTTATTTCCCCCGGGAATGAAAATAAACTCTGACCCCACACTTTTGAACACTGGTCCACATTCCCAATGGTTTTGTTGTAATGAATGAGTATTGATGTTATTTAAAAAAGTAGTAATATTTTAGGTTTTATGTTGGAACCATTAAGCCCCAAGTATACAATTTTTTTTTTTCCCTTTTTTGTACACTAGCTTTAGCTGTAGCCTTTAATAGTTCACTTGTTGTTGTTTCATCTTTTAAGTTTCATTTTCTACTGTGAAACAACGCCCAGCACAGTGTTTCCACATTGTGGAACAGTTGATTAGTGCCTAACAAATAAATTTGTATTATTTTTTTATGTTCGTTTACAAAAATTGGGTAATGCATGTACAGTTCCAGTCATGAACTTCACATCACACGCGCTGAATGCTGATCTTCACATATGCGTAAAAAGTATATTTTGGGCTTTACACAGCTTAACTTCATTCTTTTTTCCACCATACTTTTGGCCATGTGCTTTTATTGAACCATTTAGTCACTGACAGACTTTTTAAACTCCTGCTTGCTTAATTTCCTCTCCTTAGAGAGCCGTGGAAAGCGTGAAAAAGACAGCAGCCGTGATGAGCGAGACTATGAGATCGAGCAGAGCTCTTCTCGAGATGACCGTGATGCCAGGGACGGCCGAGACCGGCGTGGTGAACGGGACAGAAGAGATGTCCGGGACGATCGCCAGCATCGCGGGGAGGTCAAAGACACTCGGGACACTCGTTCAGGAGAAACACGAGACCGCTCAGGACGAGAATCTCTGGAGCACAGAGAGAGAGACCGGGACCGGGAGAGAGAAAGAGAGAGGGAAAGAGAGAGAGAACGAAATGAAACCCATAGAAAGGAGGAAACAACAGCCCAGGAGGAAAGGAATTATGGAAGAGGACATGGAAGGGAGGAATTGAGAAATGACAGTAGAGTGGACAACAGAAATGAATCTCGAGCTGAAAGAACAGGCAGAGGAAGGGGTCGTGGGGATGCCACAGAAAAAGGTGAGAAGATGTTCTTTGTAGGCTACATACAAAAATATCTCACATTATCAAAATGTTACTACTCAAAAAGATACAACAGTAACAACACTAATGCAGTTATCTATGGAAAATAGGAAGAATAATTTTGGTCAGATTTATCTTTAACCTAAAGATAAATCTAAAGATTCGACTAAGGATTTTCAGTCGAATCTGAATTTTTGTCAGTCATGTGACGGTCATCATTGCTGATGTTAACATGGAAAACAGACGCCTCACAGATGCAAATGAGTAAATAATGTTTTATGTTACCATTAAGATGCATCAGCACCCTAAGAATTCACAACATTTTTGTTTTACTGTAGTGCTCATTATAACGTTATGTAGAATATAACAATAGTTATTAATGTTCTGGATTTCTGTTCTGAGCTGCGCACACTTAAGATGATCAGTAGAATAAAGCATGGTAGCTTGAATTGAAGTGGGATTTAATTTATCTCATATAGAATACACTTTATTTATACAGCATAATGTCAATATTTCGACTGTTTGCAAGAAGTGCCCTGAATCCAAAAGTGAACGAGTATCGGAATTAACTCTTTCTGTGGACGCGTTCTTCACGCAACAACATGCAGAAACAAGCGTTTTATTATAATAGTGTTTTCATTATGATGTTATATACATGAGTCCCAGTCGTAGTTGTTATATTCCTCATTGTTTGTCCTGCTTGCGCTATGTGCGGAAGAGATGAGGGCTTTACTGCAGCATAACTCAACCAAATCTTATACGACATCATATAACTTGAGTATAAACCAGTTGAAATGTTTTCAAATCACTTGTACCCTACCTGATCCAAAAAATATTGATAACGGATTATGGAAAACTAAACGACGTTTAAACCTATAGGTGTGGGTGGATTTATTTTAAAGCTGCTTTCTTTTCAGATTCTTCTTTACAGCATTGTCTTAATAGGCTGTATATTAACATATTGGGAGACCTGTAGTTCTATGTGAAATGAGACAAATGGTATGATCATAACACCCAGCGAAGAATTGACTCTGAGATTGGGAGTTAAATCAGGCTCCTCGAATCGTTAAGTATTGGAGGACACCCCTAATCTTTATCTTTTTAGTCTTTAATTAATTTATTTTTATTTTTTGGCCAATGAAGGTAACTAAATTTAGTGTAGAGAATTAGAATGAATTAGAATTAGCTGTACGAAAGTGCATAAAAAGAATTTTGTGTTTGATATGTGTCGCTGATTTACTTTTGCTGTTCACAACATCAAAAATACCTCTTTAAATACCTCTATAAATACCACTAAAGCATTAAAAGCTAGAGGAGACTTTTTAGTACTTTTTAGACTTTTTAGTAATTGCATTTTAGGAGGATTGCTAGGAAGAAAAGAGCTTGAAACATGAATTTAAAACACAGGATTGTGATGAATTTTGTGCTTCAGGTTCTGTTCGTGGTGGTAGAGCGTCACAGGTGGACAATAGCAGTGCAAGTGGGCATGACAGCTGGGAGTCTCGCAGCAGTGGTATGAGAGAGAGGAGCTCCGAGAGAAACACTGATCGTGATCGCTACGATAATGATAGACAGCGAGTGGAACAGCCCAGAGATGAACGACGGGGAGGACATGCAGAGAGAGACCGCCGTGACAACAGAGAAAGAGGTTACTAAGAGCAAGAGATTTATTATTTTTTTTATTAGGAGATATTAACCATCATCTTGGATCTCATGTGTCTTGATAACCAATTGCCTTGATGCCATTACATTGTGATAATTATGTTTTGAGTATTACAGTGATTGTTCGTATTATAAAAAAAAGAGCACCAAGATGTTGCTTAAAAATGACATGGAGAGCAACTTTTGGTGTTACCTATCTGTTTTTATTCAGCAGAACAAAGAGCACCTTCTCCTGTCCGCCAGCAAAACCGCAGTGAGGACCTTGATCGTGAAGAGAGAAGAGATGATCGTAGGAATGATCGAGGAGATGACAGAAGAGATGACCGCCCCCGTGAGAGAGAGAAGGACAGGGACAGAGAAAGAGAGAGGGAACGGGAAAGAGAGAAGGAGCGAGAGAGGGAAAAAGAACGGGAAAGAGAGGCTGAAAGAGAGCGTGAAAGAGCCAGGGAGAGGGAGCGGGAGAGAGAGAGGGAAAGAGAGCGGGAGAGGGAGAGGGAAGAGAGAGAAAGGGAGCGGGAAAGAGAACGGGAGGAGCGGGAAAGGGAGCGAGAAGAGCGGGAGAAAGAAAGGGAACGGGAAAGGAAGGAGAGGGAACGGGAAAGGGAGCAAAGAGAGAGAGAACGGCAGAGGGAGTGGGATGAGAGAGAGAAAGGGAGAGAAGAGAGGCGGGAAAGAAGAGATGAATCGAGAGATGACCGCACTGTCCGAGATACTCATGAAGAAAGAAAGAACATGTAAGTTCTCCAGTGTCGTTGGTCATTTTTTAGTCAATCTCTCGAATTGGTCAACTGTGTATTGAGCTGATATAATTGTATAATGGATGCGAAACTGTATGAATTATTTGTCCATGGAAACATACTGGTGCTACTTTACCACTTTACAGGCTCTTTCTTTGCATTCCAAGGTAACACATTGTTGAAAATGTTATCCGTCTATGTCTGTTAAAGATTAGACGCTAATTTTTTACTTACTTGGCCTTTTAAATTTGTCTATTTTGAGTATGTTAAAATTAAACTTAACTTAAATGAGTCATTTTATATATTTTTTTACATTCTGAATTTAGGCATCACAGCATTGCAGTGTAGAGTAGGCAATAGTTCCCTTGCTCTTTTTAAAGCAATACTTTATATCACTGAGCAATTGACTTTAAAGTTGATTGAAATGTAAAAATATGGGACACCCTAAGCATCCAAAATTTTAATCCAGTATCAGAGTTATGTATCCAATATCAGCTTGGACCAATAAACTAAATATCTCTCACTCCATTAAACACCAGTGTTGTCTTGCAGGTTATCTGTAGAATGAATAAAAGCTTGTTCTATGAACTTTGAATGCTTTTCTGTGAAATTTGGATGCTTAGGGTGTCCCATATATTTATACATTTCAATCTTTATTTTTACATTTCAAACATTAAAGTCAATTGCTCAGTGATATAAAGTAAGGGAACGATTGCCTACTCTACACTGCAATGCTGTGATGCCTAAATTCAAAATGTAAAATAAAATAAAATCAAATGACTCATTTAAGTTTGTTTATTTTTAACATACTCAAAATAGACACATTTAAAAGGTCAAGTAAGTGAAAAATAATTATCGTCTAATCTTTATCAGACATCGACGGATAACATTTTCAACAATGTTTTACCTTGGAATGCAAAGAAAGAGCCTGTAAAGTTAAAAAGTAAGCATTCATGTGAGGGGGGGAAAGATGGTTATAGTTATAGATCGATATAGTTATAGATGGTTAGATGAATTTTAAATTCTAGGTTAAAAGCTAGAAGCTCTGAAAACCCCTAATGCAGGATATTTCATGAAATTATTCAGCTGGCAATTCATTCACACTGCGATTCAAAATTTCGGGGAGTGGCGGATGTAGTAGAAGATTTGTTTTTGAAATAAACAAAGTGTTCTTTAAAACTGTGTTCATCAAAGATTCTTGAAACATCCATTTTATACGTATTATATATTATATACATAATAGTTAAACAAATACTTTTATACACACACATGGAGCAGAACAATTTTTAACATTGATACTAGTAAGAAATCTTTCTTGAGCAGCAAAGCGGCATATTAGAATGATTTCTAAAGGATCATGTCACACTGAAGACTAGAGAAATGACCAGTAAAAATTCAGCTTCACATCGCAGGAGTACCATATATATGTATGTGTGTGTGTGTGTATTTATATGCATAGAAAGCTGTTATTTTAAAATGTAAAAATATTTCTCATTATTACAGTGTTTACTGTATTTTTTTTATCAAGTAAATGCAGCCTCTTCAAGTACTAAAGACGTCTTTCAAGACCAGAACATTTCAACTCTAATGTGTTAACAGTTTAACATTAGAAAATTACTCAGGCATTTCAACAATATTTGCCTTTTGCTTTGTTTGCAGTCGCAAGAGACATCGTGCTGAGAACACTCCCAGTCCACGGCCATCTCCTAAAAGAGGGCGAGATGTGAGCCCTGCAGACAGTGACGGTTACAACAGCACTGAGGAGAAGGGTAGGAGTTCAACTGAGGTTAGGTTTGCACTCTTCATAGATCTGTTGTGCACATGTTGAATATTTGAACATTGTTTCAGGTGATAAGCACCGATTGTTGAGTCAAGTGGTTCGTCCTCAAGAGACGGCCCATTCACCTGTCCGCTCTTTTACTGATGATAAACACAATCGCTGGAAAGATGACGATCGCCGTGGGGATAAAAAAGAAAGCCGTGGCCGACATGAGGAGGTGGATTCCCGCATTGAGAGAGCAGCAGGAAGAGGAGCAGAGCGGCGTGGAGAACACATTCCAGACATTTCTGCTACAGTCATCTCTGACTCCAGAAGAGGAAAAGATCAGAGGGATCTCCCTACTGCTACCCTCACTCCTCCTGCTCCTCTTCCTCCTCCTTCCATAGAGGACAGAGACTCTTTAACAGCTGTTCATGAAGAGGGGAAGAAAAAGACTAAATCTCAGAAGAAAAATCTGAAGAAGAATCGTAAAGAGGAGGAATCTGGTGGAGGGGACCGCAGTAACCCTGAACCCCCGTCCTCCGCCTCTATAGCCGAAGCACCCAAGGCTCTCCTCTCACCCCGCAAGACGACCAAGAAGAAAGCCTTAGAAAGGAAGCGCAAACGCTCACGTGGTCCCGAGTCAGATGTTTCTGATGACGAGATGATCGCCAAGCATCCCCTCAGCAAGAGGCGGCGAGGTCCACACACACCTCCGCCAATCAACAAGGATGATCTTCCCTCCCAGAGGGCTTTAACGGCTGGACAGAGTTCCCTTTCTGCTAAAATGGATGCCAACTTCAGCGACTGGTCTGATGAGGATGTACCAGAGCGAGGAGAGACCTCCTCTGCCTCCCTGCCATCGGATAGACCACCGGAGCGGCTGCTTTCCTCTGAACGTGCCCCTAGAAGGGGTGCACGTTGTGGCGGTCGGGACCGTACGGACCCCCCCATCGCCCCCCTGCTCCCTGACCCTCCAATGCTGATACAGTCTCTTCCATTACAGCCGTTACTGCCACAACACATGCTGCGTAAGCCACAGCAAGCAGACATGCAGCAGCAGCGCAGCAGTAGCATGGGGAGCAACCAAAGCCGCGCTTCTTCAAGAAGACTACGCTCGCCTTCCAATGAGTCAGCCCACCGTGACGAAGGCCCTCTGGGACTCAGGGCCCGCAGAGGACTCATGCAAAGTGGAAATTCTCGGGAGAGAGAGCGAGAGAGGGAGAGGGAAAGGGACAGGGCAACGGCCAGTGAACAGATTGGAGGAGAGAGGAAGTCGAGGATTGATCAGCTCAGAAGAGGAGAACCCAGTCGAAGTACTTCCTCGGGTGAGCCCCTTTATAAAAGCTTGGAGTTTTAAAGAAACTTTCGGTTAGTATTGTTAAAAAATATATTACAACTCCAGTTCCCCAAGTTGGGACTTTTTGTAAAATGCAATAAAATAAAAGTTAAAAAGAATGAACAAATCAGATTTTTTATTTAGTTTTCTCTAACCAACGTTAAATGTATTTTGTTAACATGAACACATTTTGATTTGATGGCTGCAACACAATCCAATAAAAACTAGGACAGTGTCCTACATTAAAATGTTTAACACTGTCGTATTAGCGGTCATTTTGATTACAATGTTGAATTTTTTAGGAATTGGGGATACTTGTTTGTTATGCAAGTAATAATTTTGCCCAATCTGATTCTTCTTTTTATGATGATCCATACATTTTCAATAGGAGACAGATCTGCTGGCCAGTCTAGCACATGCACTTCGTCCATGAAACCATACTGTTGTAGTACATGCGGAATGAGAGCTGGCATTGTCTTGATATAATCATGGACTTTCCATGAAAGACGACATCTTGATGGCAGTATCTGTCTCTGTACAATCCCAGTATATGCCTCCTTTTCAATACTACCTTTGCACATATGCTAGTCACTGGTGCTGTTTCCTCTACTGCACCCCCATACCATGACCACAGACATTTGCTTTTGCTTCTGTCACTAATGCAAGTCTGGATGGTCCCTTTGGTCTTTGGTCCCTTTCTGAGATGAGGTCTGGGCCAGAGAACCTGGTGGCATTGTAGTGATGTAGTATAGCTTTCTCATCAAGTAAAAAAATATTCAAGTTGCATTTCTTGATGCAGCATCATACTGTGGAAAATGACAGTGGTTTTCTGAAGTACTCCTGAGCCCGCATGGCTATGTTTAACACCACAGCATGACATTTATGCAATACCATCTGAAAGCTCAAAGGTCAAGCACATTCAACTGAGGTTTCCACCTCGCCCTACATGATGTGATTTCTCTGGATTCCCTGAATCTTTTCACATTGAGGAAAACAGAGACTTTTAAAAACGCTGCGGACCTCGTTTTTGTTTTCAAACTCTGGGGTTGCATTTCAGTGTAAACTCTGTTTGTCACAGTTGTTTGTCCCTTTTTATTGTAACTCTTAATGTTCAAGTTTTGAATTCTCCATAATGTAAGCTGTTATTGGCTTCCACAGACCGGCAGGACTCCCGGAGTCACAGTTCTCGTCGTAGTTCACCGGAGTCTGAGCGCCAGGCTCGTTCCAGAGCTGGCTCCTACGACAGCCGTGAGCGTGACCGGGAACGAGAGCGCGATCAGTTGGATCGAGAGCGTGAAAAAAAGGACCACCGTCAGATGCAAAATCAACAAACCCAACAGCGAGACTGGGACCCGGAACCTCGTGAGTGGGGTGGGCGGGGCAGAGAGCCCCTCCTCCGAGGCAACCGCGAGCCAATTAGAGAGAGAGACTTGCGGGAGATGCGTGAAAGGGAACGACTCTTACCTGAAGGGCTGCTGGCACATGAACGAATGGATCGTGAGCGTAGTGAAAGGGACCGTGAGCGGGAACGGGAAAGGATGCTTCCGTTTGACCTTCAGGCTCACAGGGAACCAAAGAGCAGATCTGAAACTAAGATGGAGAGGGGAGAGTACGAGCCTCTGCTGCCCAGAGAAGCTCTCATGGATGTAGATAAGCCAACAGACAACTCGCAGCTGCAAGGGGAAGCATCTGAACCCAAAATGGATAGTCTTGATGGTAGGATTTTTTTTTTCTCAACATCAACTATTGCTGGTGAAAAGAGTTTAAGTTTACTGTGTGGTTGTTCTATCTCTCAGAAGAGGAGGATGGAAAGGGGGATGATGCGCAGTCTGCTGTGTCAGGTGGTGAGGAGTATGAGCCAATCAGCGATGATGAACTAGACGAGATTCTGGCTGACAGTCAAAAGAGGGATGAACAGCAAGATGATGAAAAGATTTCTGGTATGTAACACTATTTAAAACAGGGTTCCATGAAGGCAATCTTAAACCACAGTCTGATTTGTCCAACCACATTTTCACACATTCATTTCTCTCTTAAATTTTGCCAAAGCAATTGTGCAAAACAGTCAACTAACTAAATCGGAGATCTTGTTTTGGCTTAATTTAAATGACTTTTTATTCAGTTGTACAGTAAATATAGTGAACTCCATCTATGCATGAGCTGTAGGTTTAACGCATTTTTATGAATTCATGTACTAGGTACTTTCAAGTTAACAATATTTGCAAACACATGTAGCTAAGTTTGTGAAGAGAAGCATTTGTAAACCTCTTGTCAAAGAGACTTTTAAGGGCAGTTTTACACCAAAACTTTATGCATGTTTATTTCCCCCACATTAAATATTATTGTAATTTTTATTGTAATCTACTATTTTTTTTTTTAATAGTAACAATAGTGTGGACTGAGACACCATCATACCTATTTCCACTTCAAATCCACTTTTCAAATCAATTGAAAGATGTCGTTACTATTCTATTCAAAAGCTCTTAATTTAGATGTCCTAACTTTGCCTTCACAGTGCATAAGATTTGTGCATTTGATTTTAATATTTACAAAATGTTATTTTCGGGGGGAAGGGCTGAGGTTTATCCACCGTTGTTTTAGAAAATCAGAATAGAAAAAAAAACTTCTAACTTTCTTCTGTTTCTGAAACTGAATTATTCTTGACCTGATTTAACAATCTAAGACATGTCTGCAGTGTTTGCATATGCTGCCCTTTGCCTATTTTTTGTTGTTTGCATGAAGCACGTGTTCAGATTTGTATACTGCCTGTATGAAAAATATAATTGATAATCAACTTGGCACTGTGACCATAACAATAAACAATGAATGTGGTCATGAGTAAATTTTTGTAAATTCTATTTAATAATAATACAGACACTAACAGAAACGAAGTAATCACTGTCCTTTATGCCATATTCATGTTGTTTATAATACGAATGTTATGTTTCAGGGCCTCTAGATGTGATTGATGTAGATTGGTCCAGTTTGATGCCCAAGCAAAAACAGGAGCCTAGAACTCCTGGGGCAGCGCTGCTCCGATTCACCCCGGGGGCTGTGTTGCTCAGAGCAGGAGTATCCAGACGCTTGGCAGGGTCTCAGCTCCTTGCCAGAGTTAAAGAAGTGTGTTCCAGAGAGTTGGAAGACCCTAAAGGTAAATGTGCAAATCCCCTCTTGAAAAAATGGTTCAGTTTGAGATAGGTCACCTAAACATTAACATTTTTTGAAAGTGTACCCAGCCTTAGGCTATCCATGTTAAGTAGATGAGTTTGTTAATTCATTGGAACAGTTTTGAGAACTTTAGTATTATAGCACTTGCTTACAAATGGATTTTCTGCAGTGATAAAATAATTAGCAGAACCTTGTTGGACGGCCCTTGTTTTCAGCACGCGATGTGAAAGCATCCTTAGAAGTATATTATTTTATTCCACCACATCCTCACCTCCAAAAGGCCCTTTAGGCAATGGTTTGAAGCTAAAAACATCTTAACAATGGATTTATATCTTTTGCTTCAAGATGTTTATTTACGGACTGGAGGTGTGGATTTTTTCATGTTTTTATCAGCTGTTTGGACTTTCACTGCAGAGAATCTTCAGATGAACAATTTCAGCAAAGCTTTGGGCAATGTTTTGTTACAAATTAGTGTCTACTACTTGATTAACTCAAATATTTATTTTTTGGTAATCAGTGTAGTCATACAAACATGATTATTTAAATAACTTGAATCTCATATTTGTCCATAGATGCTGATAAACTCTTAGAGCATGATCTGGGTGCTCTGAACATGGCTGCGTACAACAGGAGAATGGAGAGGGCCAACCTACTGAGGAGCCTGGGCCCTTGCTGCAAGGCACTGTGCGCTCGCAGAGACATTGCCATACGCAGACAGCTCCTGAAAAACGACAAGGTGCTTTTATGGTCTTTAATCAGAGGCACTTCTTTTGTATAATCTTGACTTTCTGAAACTGTATTAATTGGAATGTAGGAAGGTGCCTTAGATGATTTTAAAGCATCAAAAGAACAACAAAAAGAAATCGCTATATATATTTAACTGAATATTTATTAATTAAGAAAATAGATAAAAATCTCACCAGAGCAAATCTGACAAATTATGTTTTACCCTAGCTTTTAATCTAAATTTAATTTGATTTCCCATAAGTATTCAACACATCAACTGTTGATTTTTTTTTCCAAATAAACCATTGTAATGCAGCAGTTCTCATGAAATGTTTGGCAGATGCTGGTGTTAAAACAAGAATTCTACACAAATAAATAAATACATTAAAAAATGTATGTGTAATAAAGTGGAATGACAGGAAAAAAGTATTGAACACTCTTTGAAACCCATATTGAAAAAGCTGTATGGCATGTTCAGATAAGTAGTTCTAAAAATTTGAATCCGCTTGCTTAGCGCATGTTGATAGGTTAGAAAAAGTCTTATCCACCTCTGAAAGCTAGTATACAAACATCTCATGATTGATAGAGACAAAGAGGTCTTGGGCAGCAAGATTGTTGTGCTGCATACAAATGGCCCTGGTTACAGATGGATTACAACTGCTGTATATTGTTGAAAGCATAATTGCATCCATTTTCAACAAGTAGCAGGAACTTAAGTGTAGGAGTATAACATAGATGTAATATTGGGATTTATTCATCTGTATCACATGTGATAAGAGATTTCTTAAGACAAATATAAAAAACGTATTAAGTAATTCTAAAATATTGCAATGTAAAATAACTGTTAATGCAATTTATTCCTGTAATGCAAAGATACATTTTCAGTAGCCTTCCAGTCTTCAGTGTTGCATGATACTTGATTAGCTGTTCAAGAAACATTTCTTATCACTGTTGAAAACAGTTGTGCTGCTTCATACATTTGTAGACATTTTACATTCAACTCATTTTTAGGCTTTTAGATGAATGGAAAGTTCAATAAAACTAGATGTGTTAAAGTCTTTACTATTACTTTTTATTCATTTAGCCCATCCTTTTCTAATAATTATATTAAGTATTAATTTCTTATAAAAAATCGTGCCTTATTTGTCTAGAATTTATTAGTCCTTAATAGACCGCTGCATATTTTAAGTATTAATCGTGTATATGATTCAGTATTTGGTTTAATGCTTCTGTATTCCTCATGTAGGGCACAACTAAGCAGATCTACACCAGCGCTCCAGTGGTGGACAATGAACTTGTGCAACTTAGTTTACGTCTCTTTAAAAAGAAAATGGCCTCCAGCCTGTCCAGTGGACAGGAGAAGACTGATTCGGCCCCCGCAGCCCAACAGCTCAGCTCACCAGCAGAGCTGTGCGTCTCCTGATTGTGCTCAGTGAGTACAGTCTGAAAGTACTGATTTCAGATCATCGTCAACCCTATTCATTTCACATACTGAAACTGTTTAACTCAGTGCTGGCGGACGACTGCTGCCCTAAACCCGAGGGGCAACCACAGAGACTGGCCATTGTAGCCTGTGGAGATGCTGTCTAAGGTTTCACAACCCTTGAACTTTGAACCAGATGTGTGAGAACCATGTACTGCATAAGAACTTTGTAATTTACATTTTGTTTTTGAGAAGATTTTTTTTGTAACATTGTGGATGTGTGAACGGTTGCTGAATGTTTTTGGGATATACAATGGGTACTGAAGATGTACATTAAAATGACTGTATTGGTTATGTTCATCTAACTTCTGTTCCCCTTGTTTCTGTTTTGTTTTAAAACGTTTGTGATCAGTCTCAGCACTCTTGTTCTCAGTAATTCCCTGTTTTATTAAAACATGATTCAACAAGAAAAGGTGGTTTAGTGTATCAACCTTGTTGCTTTAAAGAGATATCTGTGGTATAAACCTATAAAAGTTTTATTTCATCCATACTATGCGCGAGTAAAAAAAAGGTTTAGGGTTACACTACTAGTAAACATGCGTGCGAGTTATTAAAATATTGCTTACATTTAAAATATGAGCCAAATGAGGGATGCTAATAGTTTAAATTTAACAAGGACATAGTTTTCAGGACTTTCATATGGTGTTTCCATAGTCTTCCACGTTGAAGTCCACCGCTATCCCATCATGCTGTTCGTGACGGATGACGTGTCTGAGGAGTCAGACGCTGCTACGCAGGCAGCGGTTTCGCTAGCGCTAGTGTTTAGGTCTCACCAATGTCTGAATTCTGACACGCATATCTACATTTCACGCATGTAAATACATCTACCGAATCCTTAACTAGTCGGTCGAGGCAAAATGGTCGTGTTCCACAGTTTCCGTGTTGTATTTTTGTTGCTTTTTGTGTGCGGATCGTGGAGTTTCTATCTTCCTGGTTTGGCCCCGGTTAGCTTCTGTGAGAAAGATAGCGACAAAAACAGCGACGTACCAGACTGCAAGGTAAATGTTCATATTAATGCGCGTAATACATGATTTTATTCAAATGTACGAGATGTGTCGTGTTTCCCTGTAATAGGGTCTCTATGTTACGCTGCGTGATGCTAGCTCGAAATGCTATTGCTGGGTGTCAGTTGTGGAAACGCCGTTGCCTTGATAAAGATTGCAGCTAAACCTGCTCATGTCCTTTTAAAAACTTCGTATTTCCATAAAACAGATTTTCGCAGGCCTGTGAACCTGCAAGTGTAGATGTTCTGTTCATTCTCATGTGTCACTCTTAAATTGGACCTTGACGGTGAACGAGTAACTCGCCGCTAACGTTAGTTCCGTTCAAAATAAAATACGGTATTAATTTGCTAAACCTGTTTTGCTCCCAAACTGCGTTTGTTTTACGCTAAAGTAGACGTTAGGGACTGACAGCGTCATTCTTAATTCAGTTTTCTTTGTAATATTACCGAGGTGAAACACTTAATAATTAAAGGTACATTCATTTGCGTGGTTATGAATTAAAGTGTTTCACGAATGAATTGGATAGATCCCATTAACAAGTTGTAAATGATATCATGACGTCTTATTCTTATTTTTTTTTCAAGTGTGTAATGTAATCTTATGTTTTGTTTACATCTATACCTGAGGGAATAGCAGGTAGTTAGGAAGGCATATCCACAAGTAAACTGGATTAACAGGTGTGACATGTTTCCCCCCTTATTTCCATATTCTTGGGAGGAGGAGGGGGGACCAATAACAATATAAACTCCATTATATACTCCATTAACAAGCTTACAAAAGTTACTACTCATTTTCATGCAAAACAATATCATATGTTGAACAACATGCTTAATTTCTTGCACCTGATTTACTACCATCATCCTTATGATCCTCTGAAACAATTTTACTCCACACAGAAATATTTTTTATTTATGATAGTAGCAATAACTCTTGTAGTATATATATATATGCCAGTTTGTTGAGGATTATGGTTTACATTGTAGTTGTTTTTCTAAGCCCTTTGTGCTAATCATAGTTTTTTTTAGAGTTGCTGTTGCATGAGTAATTTTAAACTTCAAAGATTTTACAGAAAGAAGGGATTACTGTGTTCGTTTCAAAATTGCCATAACCTTTAATTCTTCTCTTTTTGACAGTCAACAATTGAGCTGTTTGTGAACAGACTGGATTCTGTGGAGTCTGTTTTGCCCTATGAATACACAGCGTGAGTATAAATGATACTACATTTTATAGTATTTATTTACTTTTAATTTTATTGATAGCCATTATTAATTATTAATTATTTTTTACTTTAGTTTTGGTAATTGTGTTATACCTTAACCATTTTTATTCAATTTTAAAAAATAAATATATTTATATTTAGAAATATATTTATATATATTGAATGTGTGTGTGTATATATATATATATATATATATATATATATATAAATATCTCTTCTGGGTAGTTTTTCTTTTATTGTGGTGTT
>JAUYWG010000031.1:4160383-4174183 GCA_034779775.1 Enteromius afrohamiltoni
CCAAAAAGTTCTATCTTGGTCTCATCAGACCAGAGAATCTTATTTCTCACCATCTTGGAGTCCTTCAGGTGTTTTTAGCCAAGTCAAGTACAATAAGTATAATCAAACACAGCTGTACTCAAAAGAAGGTGTAGAACCATCTCAAGGATGATCAGAAGCAATGGACAGCACCTGAGTTAAATATATGAGTGTCACATCAAATGGTCTGAATACTTAGGACCATGTGATATTTCAGTTTTTCTTTTTTAATAAATCTGCAAAAACATGAACAATTCTGTGTTTTTCTGTCAATATGGGGTGATGTGTGTACATTAATGAGGAAAATAAAATACTTTATTTTAGCAAATGGCTGCAATATAACAGAGAGAAAAATTTAAGGGGGTCTGAATATTTATGTACCCACTGTATATATATATATATATATATATATATAAAGAGAAATATGCAGTAATGATAGTCTTTGATGGTAGCGATCAAGGCAGTAGTCAGTTTCTTTATGATAACTTCATCTAAATGAGTCATGATTATGTATATTGTCCATGGTGGTGCCGGAAATGACCAACTGGCATATATTGTCTTAGCTTTTTTTGCCTCACCAAACACTTTTTGTCCCCCTTCTCTCTCTTTTATCTCTCTCTTTCTCTTTCCTCCGCCCACTACAACCACTCGCTCTCTTTTTCCCGTCACGGCTCTTCTGAAGTCTTTGTCCCACCATCACACTGCAGACGTTCGTCACTCCCCTTCTCCTTTTTTGCCCACAATCCTTTTTTTCTCTCTCTTGCAGTCTTTCTTATTTTCGGCCCTCTCTTTCTCACTGCTTCACCCCCTTTTCACCTGGAAAAGAGGGTCAGTTGTGGCCCTGTGTCTCTTGGGGCGTCCCGTCAGATTCTGATCAGTGGGGTGTCTCTTTGTCCTCTTTCATTCGGGTCACAATAGGGCCGTGGAATGCCAGCGTGTCCGTGTCCAATCCTCACTCGCCCCACAATGTCCCTGTGTCTATAACAGATCGCACAATCTGGTTATTTGGTTTGCTAGGAGTCAATAAAAACGCAAGGCCTTGAAAAGATGACCCCCATCTAGCCTGCGAACCCCTCCCAGAGCTTGTACAGGTCCTCCCTCGAATCAGATCCTCTTGTCTCACGTTTGCTTTCTCTTGCTTTATTTATGAAGAAGGATGGATGGTGCTTATTCACTAATTAAGAGGACTGACTCATAGCATCTGTTGAATTTGGATGTTTGTTCCTCTACATACGCAAGACATCCCAGTCGAATCATCTTTTCATGAACATTTAGACCCAATTTTACTTTTCTCCACCACATTAAAACTCTTAATGGTGTTGAGTAATTGCAGATCGTGTGGAGTAGATCCTTTGGTAAAGTAGAAGAGGCCTTTGGAAAAGATCAGATTAGACTCCTGAAGTTAATTAATCCCATTTTATCCTGTTTCATACACTACACTGCCTTAATCCTGTCTAATGACTCCACTAAGACCTGTTTCATGTCCTCTGAGATTGTTTTGTAGTTTTGAGGTTTGTTTTTCATTCAAATACATTGTGACTTGAGTGAAATAGTGCCACTGAAGTGAAAATAAGAATGGGAATGTCATTGGGTTCAGTATGTACAGTTAATCTCTGTTCTAACTTGTGGTTAATTATGCAATGAGTCTCAGTCTGATTGACGCTGGAGGGCGGTTGGAAGCGTGGATGATGGGATTTAGACCCTATTGAAGTCACTGAGGGTCCTTGACACCCTCAAGAGAAGCAGCTATCAACTACTTCATTTAAAGCTTCTTAAGAGCTGTAGGACACACATCCTTCACTTTTACCATGCCTGCTTAAGTGTAGTTTATCTGTTCTCTGCTGATTTCAACACAAAGTTTAACTGATTGTGGAAATAAAGCTCTATTCTATTCTATTCTATTCTATTCTATTCTATTCTATTCTATTCTATGATGTTCTATAGTGGAGCATTGTAACATATCGGTTATGAGATTAATATAAATTTTAATATAATATAGTAATATATTAATAAAGAGTTTTAAATAGATCTGTATTGAATGATATTATATATTTAACTGTGCATGTTTTTTTCCTATATTTTATGATTTTTATATTTAAAAATGTACATTTAAAATTTAACATTTGGTTTTGCCATCCCTTAGCACTCACTAAAAGTTCATCTTTATTGAAAAACACTGTTTAATGTAATCTTTTCTTTTTTTCCTTCAAATATAGCAGTAATAGAATAAACATTCTGAGCTTATGGACATATATGAACTATATGAACTAACAATGACTCTCTGCTTTGATGGAGAGAAAAGCAGACGCTGCAACTTGTTCATAT
Source organism: Enteromius afrohamiltoni (assembly GCA_034779775.1). Classification (NCBI taxonomy): domain Eukaryota; kingdom Metazoa; phylum Chordata; class Actinopteri; order Cypriniformes; family Cyprinidae; genus Enteromius; species Enteromius afrohamiltoni. Next base: position 4,162,727 of record JAUYWG010000031.1, read on the forward strand.
CGAATCATATAGAATATATTCTATATGTTCATATAGAATCTGAGTGTGACGTCAAAAACTGACGGACCTCAGAGAGTGTTTATGCTCAAGCCCTCAATCTTCTCATTGTTTACACTTCTTTAAATACAAAAACATCTTACGTAAAAGGTTTATTGTCACATATGCTTCACAACGTCTAATGAAAGTACTTCACCAATTCTTTTTTTCTCAGTTCTGACTTTTTATGTTTTTTTCCAAACTTTAACAAAATAATTTTTTTGTTCACATTAACCCTTCCCACCTAAATAAACTAAGAAATTAAAATACCAATAAAAGAAACAACAAAAAGACAAATTGACAAAAATAAATAATTCACATTTACAAATGAACAATATAAACTGTGTGATAAATATAATAAACATATATCTGCAGGATAATACAATTCAATACCCTGATATATTTAAAGTGGTCTTTACAAAATTTGAAAACCAAATCAGTTCTGACTTCTGAGGCATTACAGCAGTGAAGCTTGCCGTTTCAGAAGCAGTTGTCATGTCATACCCTAGCCGTGAACCAGACATAACCATATAGTTTCAACTGTGTGAACCCACAATAACCTGGAAAGAAATTGGCATTATTACGTGAAACAATCTTCACAGCTAGAGACTCCATTAGTGTCCTCTTTGCCTGTGGCTCCAGCACTACTCTGTTAACTTGCGGTTATGTGAAGATAATGCTGCACTAAAGGCTATGAAACACTGTTGTATTGTCCTCCATCACCTGTTGTCCACAGATGCCCGGCGGGTGAGAGCCTCCTCCGATGTGGATGGCCTAAGGCCATGTGTCGTCCATCTTGGTAACCCTTCTCTCTATAGGCATTGTTCCTTGACCTTTAGCCTCTCTAGAGCTTCTTCGGCCCGATCATCAGTTCTTCTCTCCCCCTTCTTTAGCTAAAACTCTGCTGATGGGGGTCATCATAGATATCTTGCTGTGACCTGGTCATTTAGCAACAGGTGATAAAATTATGAGGCGAACTGATTCTTCACTTGTGAGTCACAATAACTGAATAGTTTAAGAGACACATGAGAGATATAGTGTTGTTTAATATGATACTACAAATTGGAGGAGAAAGTCTTAAATTCGTAAAATTATGGCACTGAATAGTGCATGCATTTTCTGGCAGGGGTTACCTGAATTCACCTCAAATATCTGAACATCAAGATACTGTACATTTACTTCAGATGCTAATTGAACAGATGAAATATTTAAATTCTTAAAACAAGAACAAATATCTGTCAATCGTGTGTGAAAACGTGTTTTTCCTTTCGAATTAAAGCGATTTCTATAGACACAGAAAGAAGAAAAGACGTACTCTGTCACTTTGCTTCTCAAGTAACTTATCTTAATTTAAGACAGAAAAAAAAATCTAATTTTTAGTTTTAAGCTGCTTTTTAAACTTTTATATTTTTAGTAACACTAATGAAAAGCTGTCAGAGATCTGTTATATATATTTTTTTCGAACACTGAAACATTGCTGCTGATACGTGACGTTTACATCTGCAGACTATATTAATATATTTTGTTCTGTTTAATTTACTTCTTGAACATTCATTATAAATACTATAAATTAACCTGAAACCCTACAAAATGGCATAAAGATGTTATAACCATGTTATTTTTAATATGGTTTAAAATGGTTTAATAAATAACATTTTTAAAAACTATTCAAATTGATCCGAATTCTATTATTGGAGATTAATGCTGATTTACTGTTACATGTGTTGATTTAGAAGTCACAGTACCACATTCTCTCCATCACCATTATAATCTCTCTCAGATCTCCCCCCCATGGGGAAAAGATCTCCTTAGATCTAAAATATTTAATCTGTCCCCTTCAGTCTGTGTGCCTCTGTCTCCAGCAGAGAGCATTAATTGAAGCTGGTCCTGCACTTATGGTCACTGCTATGAAGGGTTATGGTCAGATGATCACGGCTTCACACAGATCTGATACAGCATTACATTAATTCAAGCTGGTTTGTGTCTGGAAGAAAAAGAAAAGCAGCATACAGCCTAATTAAACTGTAGTTTATGAATATTATTTTTTTTGCCTTTAGGAGATTTTTGTATTTAAGGGTTAGGGTTGGGGTTAGTACAGTAATATATGGTTTATATAAATTTTCTGAAATTTATATAAACCATAATATATAATCTTGGTAATGTATAATTGATATGTTAGGAATATTTCAAGTTTCAAGTAAATTGTGTTCTTTTGACCTTTTTATTAATTAAATAATTACCTATTTTCAAAAAAAGCTGTACGTTTACTTTAATATTAATATAGAATATTTCTTAAACAGCAAATCAATTACTTTAGAGCTGCTTTAGAGCAGAATTGAATTTTGTTTGCATCATTGAATCACATTTTAGTCTCTGTAAATCTGCTTTGAACCTCCCTACTTGACTTTGAATTGTACAGATATTTTGACGTTGTTTTAACTTTATTTTAGATCAAATAAATGCAGCCTTGATGAACAGAAGAGGCTCCGCTCCTTTCTGCAACATATCAAAATGTAATTAAAGTCATTTTCATGTATTTCATGAGTGGTTCATAAATCGTGTGATTCTGTCATTTGTTCAGCCCAGATTTCATTTTTTTTTTTTTAGTTTACGGCATGGCTAATTCTTACAAATTCCTACAACCTCACTTGTACAGATTCATATAACTTTTGCTGAATCATACATATTTTACGAGTTGCCAATTCTTATGAATGTGTACGAATGACCTACACCTAACCCCGCCCCTAAACCTACCCGTCATGGGGTTTTAGACAAATCGTCCAAATATCGTATGGGTGAGGTCATACAAAATTGGCACAAATGATTAGACACCTCATATGAATACGTAAAAATTGGTTGTGAAACTGTGTTGTATTTGTTTGCTTTATGTGCAGCTGAACATGAAATAAAGCATATGTGACCCAGGATCACAAAACCAATCATAAGGGTCCATTTTTTTTTAATTGAGGTTTAATCATTATCTAAAGCTGAATAACTTGGCTTTTCACTGATGTATGCTAGATTATAGAACAATATTTGGATATATTTGCATATATAAATATATATGTTTTTTATATATTTAGTCTAGGAAATTTACTAAATATTTTCATGGATCATGATCTTTGCTTAAGTCAAGTCAACTTTATTTATATAGCACTTTTATTACAAATTAAATAGGAAAATAGTGTGTCGATAATGCAAAAGGACAATGGTTAACACTGAATTTTCAGTAGTTCATCCCTGAATTCTGTAACCTGATATCAAAATTATTTTTAACAAGATGTCTTAAGATGAAAAGATACAGATGGCTTGTAATAAAGATAGAGGACTGCAGAGACCCCATTGTGCCGGATCTCATGCACTCCTGAGAAATGCAGGTGGGACGAGGCAGTGATGCCTGCTGCTGCTGTTTTCAATAGGACCAAACACGCTTCCCTGTTTCTCCCTGCAGTGGTTCTGTGCCGTCCTGTCGATCAGTGCTGATATTATGCTAAGCCCTCCAAACTATCCTTTATATATATGGTTGCCATAGCAGTGTTATTCCTGGGGAGTAGAAACTTCAAATGATTGTAGAGGCTTTTGGGGTTCGAACCTCAAAAATGTGTGTGCCTTTGAGAAAAAGGGACAGAGAAAGAAAAGAAAAGATGAACTGTGATTATAAAACACTTTTCATTGTATTTATGCAAATGTGCCAGATGTAAGTGTCAAATTTCCCATGAACAGGCTGTCAAGAGTTCTACAGAATGCAATTTTTGTTTTTAAATAGTTACGTTCACACCAACATTTTTGTTTTTGGCTAACCAAACCTGGACTGGACATCTTTCTGTCCTCCTTTGACTGACCACAAGTCACTATTTAGTCACATTTGCACAAACTAGACTGTAAAAATATTCAGCCCAGATGATGCAGCTGAGGAAGGACTCCATCCCTTCTTTTCTCTCTTAATTTTCTGCCACTCACTTTAAAAGAAATCTCCAACCCAAGGAGTGAATGAAAAAAAGAGCTTTTGTATTTTTGAATGGCGGAATTTCAGAACTTTAAATTTGAGGTTGCCCCACTGATTTTGCCCACAGAGATTTTCAGAGAGAGAGAGAGAGAGAGAAAGAGGTTGACAGTGCAGAAACATTAAACAGCATATGGGTGATTCAGCTCATTAGTGTATCTCTGTGTTGCACAGACCAGTTCACTGCATGATGAGCTCATTTACACACACACGCGCACACACACATGCACGCACGCAGATCTTAATTGTGCACGCAGCTTTGCAAATTATGTGGGTTCACACATTTAGCAAATTGCTTAATGGGACATTTTGCACCTTTTATTCAATATCAGGAAGTCGTAGGCTATATTGATTGTCGGCCACGCCATTTAACAGATCCCGGAGATCATTACGCAGATTTAAAATTTACACACAGATAGCCCTTAAACATCAATTCAATTATGCAGAATTGATTTTAGACTAAAGTTTTCAAACTTCTGGGTGACCGGCCGTTCACGTTAAATTGACATCCTGCAGGATTTGCTAAATTTAAATAATCAAAAAACCGACCACTGGTTCCAAAGATCTTACATATAGCCTACTCAGCGAAAATATTTTGTTCAACAAATACATTCAAACAAAAGTTCTCTCCTTTTAGGTTAGAAAGCGTTCAATTAATTATCCAAATGAGCACATTTATTCATATGAATTATTATTCAAATGTTTATAATATTATTTGAGGAATATAACATTATATTTTTTAACTATAAAATGTAAATAATTAAGTTTTTGAGTTTTTAAATGCTTACCGCCTTTCCGTCACTGGCATTTTGAATGTTTAAATTCACATTATTCAGACATAGTGGGTACAATATAGCCTACTAAATATCTACAAATACGTCCCTAAATAAAATACTTTCAATAAATTTTGAATTAAGCAGATTTTGTTTTTAATAGTGAGTGGCGGTAAATTGTTGCAGTTCGATGGAGAGAAAAAACTCTAAAAGTAAGAGCAATATTTTTAAACCTTAAAGTGTTTTGTCATAACATTTCTTTTGAAAATTATAAAATATATTAAAACGTAAATGAATATTACCATAAGCCATCAGAATAAGCCAGTTTAGTAGCCTTCCTTTTGAAAAGTTTGAAATGCGTTCAAAACGGTTCACTGGGAAAGATTATGACGTGCTCATGATAATTGATTTAATGAATCTGTTTTGAATTCATTTACAGGTCAGTTGTTAAGACCATGTGTTGGCTGACGTTTAAACCTTATTTTACGGGCGTCCGTTTCATTTTGTGAAACATGACAGGAAATATAACCAATAAAGCCAAATTTGTCTGGAAAATGTGTCGTTTTTTATAACCTAAATATCATCCTTCGAGGAATTATCAGCGCAAAATAACTCGGAATTCTGAATGTCTCTTTATTATGTGAGCCTGAGATATTTTAATGGACCAGTGGAGTATTTTTTTTTTTAATATTCATTAAGTTGAAAAGGCGAAAAGGGTCAGTTGTTCCATTCTAACCTCTTGACATTGTTGATTTTATACTCATGGCATAGCGGCGTCTCTCCGTCTGTGTATGTCACCAATTCACGACTGGCCACATAAATATGTGTCTAAAGGTTAGATATCCTCTGAAGAGGAACAACTCGCCCACAATGGAGAGACTTCCCATCTCACCGCCGTTGTCAGGACAACCCGAGCGGTATCCGTGCCCATAATAAGTTTCCGTTCAAAGCCGGTGACTTACCTCTTTACAACACTCTCATGTCCCTTCCTTCCTTCTCTTTGACTGCTCATTCTGAGACCTGAGGCTTGAGCCCTTGTCTAAATAAGCTATTGACAGAAGTGTTGGTTTTCGGAGACGCTGAAGAAAAGGCACTGTGTTTCCCTATTAACTCTGATTCTGTCTGAGATGATGCAACACAACAAGGTCGAACAGAAGATAGCCTGCTTTTTAAATTGGTTAGGTTAAGATCAAACGGGCCTATCATATTAATTACGCGGAGTTCCTGAGAACAATGTGCTTAATTCAAATTCAAAATTGTTTGTAACGCGTAGCCTTTTTTATCAAAACGATTTTGATCAATTATAAAAATAACTTCCTCAGCTTGACTCTAGAGACCAAAAATGGTTAAGGCAAAAATGCCAAAACAGCAGATTGCATTTTCGTGATTTACAAAATATAGGCTGTAGCTTACAAAACGAGGATGAAGTCAACAGTTCGTTGTGCAGGTCACTATCGCGCGCGCTGCACACAAACCAATGCTATAAACGAAACATCCACTGACGTGTAAAAGGACGACCTACGTTAGTTTATAGCAAAAGCTTTAAATAAAATGAGCGCACTAATGAAACTCAGGAACTCTGAAAAAATATGTCACAGTGAGCGATTTATCGAATCTGTTTAGTCAAAAAAGATGTTTTACAAAAGCAAATAAGAGAGACTCGTGTAACTTACTAAACGGGCGTGTTTAATACGGTTACTTAATTCAAACCAAATACAGACCCTTATTATAAATAATATTGTAAAACAGTGTTTTGCGTTTCATTCATTTTCCTCCACACTTCCAGCTTCTCTCGTAAACGCATAAAACTGGGCGGAGCCACAAGAACCGTCAGCCCTGATTACTCACGGTGAGTAAACGTTTGATTGGACGAGTGAGCAGGATTTTGGAGTTACACAGACCAATGAGATTCTTGGATTTGGGAAACGGGGTTACTGTCGTGAGGGGGCGTGGGGTGCCCTGGAGAGACCCCAGAGATAAGCGCAGTCAGGAGCGCAAAAACACTCAGTTGGATACACGACGCACAGAGAACCTGCGCAATCGCGTTTTACTTTGGCGCACTAATTGTACCGATGTACAAATTGTTTAGATTTTTGCAGCTTTTCCATCGTCTGAAAAGGATTTATTTGATTTGCCTCTAACTTCATCACTTGGTATGAGTTTTAGTTATTGCCGTATTACGGGCAATTAACAGCCACTCGTTTCATTTATTCACTTTTGTTTTCTTTTTAAACGCGAGTGTAGTCGCATCTTGTAATTAAAACCGTGGTGATGTTACTGGATGCCGGCCACCAGATTTCTGGTTTAGGAGTTGGCACGTTCACAAGGCATCACTCGGCTGTGAGCGAGACTCAGGACAGAGATATGAGTTTCATGGAATCGGCACACATGGGCGCGTTCAAACTGAACCACCCCGATTTGTCCCCGGGCCAGAGCGCAGCTTTTGCGCCTCAAGCAACCAGCTATTCCGCGGCCGCTCTGGGAGCGCATGCGGCGGCGCACGCTGCCTCATACGCCAGCTCCACGTATAACTCCACCAGGGAGTTTCTCTTGCGCAGCCGAGGCTTTGGGGATTCGACTCCGGGGAGCGGACAACACCCCATCTTCAGCTCCACAGCAGGGCCTCTCCATCACTCTCACCCAGAAGGTCAGGGTCACCTACTTTTCCCTGGAATCCACGAGCAGCACGGGTCCCATCACGGCTCTCCAAACATCCTGAACGGGCGCCTTGGGTTACCCGGTGAGGTTTTCGGGCGAACGGAGCAGTATCACCAAGTGCCCAATGCGCGGGCTGATCCTTACGGTCAATATGGCCTAAATATGGGTATGAACATGACGCACCATCCCGGCGCATTCTTCCGCTACATGCGACAACAGTGCATCAAACAAGAGCTCATATGTAAATGGATCGACCCGGAGCTTGGTGACCCAAAAAAATGCTGCAGCAAAACTTACAGCACCATGCACGAGCTGGTCACGCATGTGTCCACGGAGCATGTCGGAGGCCCAGAACAGTGCAACCACATCTGTTTTTGGGAGGACTGTCCAAGGGAGAGCAAGCCATTCAAGGCTAAATACAAACTGGTGAATCATATCCGAGTGCACACGGGAGAGAAACCCTTCGCGTGCCCCTTCCCGGGATGTGGCAAGGTTTTCGCGCGCTCAGAGAATCTCAAAATACACAAACGGACACATACAGGTGATTATTTTTTACTTAAGTTCTTTTTTTAATGAATGTTGAATGCAGTTTCACAGCTAGAACTTTGACCTTGCTCTTCAGTAATAACAAACAACACATCTTGCGTTGCGCATTGGCTTCTCTTCAAACGCTAGACAAGTCATAGTAAGATTAGAAACCATATAGTGAGGTTTTGTTATTAAAAACGGATGATTTTGTAAGTGTGAATTGCTCTTAAATTTGAATGCGTAAACTAACCCATCATCCCTTTTACGCCCACTCTGAGAGAGTAGTTGTAGTAGTAGCGTTCAGTCATTCTGCGTGTAAAGTTCTAATCAGTGTGGTAAAACGTACATATTTTGTCTTTCAGGAGAAAAACCGTTCCTGTGTGAATTCGACGGCTGTGACAGACGTTTCGCCAACAGCAGTGACCGGAAGAAGCACATGCACGTTCACACGTCTGACAAGCCATATCTGTGCAAACTGTGCGACAAGTCTTACACTCATCCCAGCTCCTTAAGAAAACACATGAAGGTGAGAATTTAAATAATCTGACAGCTATTCTATGTTCTCCAATCCATTGCCACGCTTAGTCAGAATAAACAGATTCGAAGTGTTCTAAGTGTGTTATGCTTTTTGCAGGTTCACGAGGATCAAAGTCCGGTGGTCGACTCCTCTCCCGCTGGAAGCTCCGGGTACGAGTCCTCCACTCCCTCCAGTTTGATCTCTCCGTGTTCAGAAACCCACAGCACCATGTCGCCGGACTCTGCCGCGCTCAACAGCAGCGGCCACGGCAGCTTAGCGTCCAATTTTAGCGAGTGGTACGTTTAAGGACTCCACCAAGGACTGCATATAAAAGAAAATATTATTTGTAAATAGTAAATGAGGGTTTATGTTCTCAGCATGTCGAAGATTCAGTGTTGCACTGTGACTCAAGGAAAAGTATAATGTGACTAAAACGAAGGCTGTTTTCTTATATGAAGAATAAAATGTTCTTTGGTCATTTGCCAAAGACGAAGGATGGATGTATTTTTCTGACTGTATAAATGTTTTACAGTATGGTCGTGTCAAGTTACGGTGTTTGAATACAACATTCCTGTCATTAGAATATAGAGCATTTGACGTTACATAAAAAGTATTAACGGAGATCCTAAGTGCCGAAGTCTAATGTTGTGCGTTAAAATGGACACAATTCTGTGAATGTATATTATTGTAAGAATTATTTTCATGTATGTTACAGATATCTGGAAATCGTCCACTTCGAGTAATTTTGAAAAAAAAAGCCTCGTTTTTAAATTATGGTATACTTGATAAAAAGTAAAAGTACAAAATATTTATGAAAAACTCCTCGAAATGTGTACAGAATTGTTTAAAGTGTTTGTACATTGTTATTCAGTTTTATGACGTACTTTCTTGCCATAACTAATTCCAAACCGCAAAATGAAGGAAAATATATAAAGGCAATAAAAGCAAACAAAAATAAAACAAAACGTCTCATTCGTTTATTTTACAATTTATATAGGGGACCCATACTTTTCTCCTATTTAGTGGAGATTATATTTTTTAGTGAATTTCTCAGAGAGTCACACAGTTTACAGATGTCCTGTAAAGAGCACATGATTCAGGGCTTTTCAGGGAAAACAAATATTTGGCAGTTTGAATATGACCACACCCTCTCCTTAGCCCTTAAATATATCTGACATTGTAGTGATCAAATTTAACACTCTTTTGGAAATATTAATATTATATAATAAAATAAATAAATATCATATTTTGTTATTATCATTTATATCTGATTAATGTTTAAATTACACCTTTTCATAAATCAACACCTAAAGTCAAAGTATGAGTTTCTGTTATGAGACAGGGCATCAATTTCATACATGTCCACTGTAGAGGACACCAGGACTTAAAGTACGTTTATTACACATTTTGGGACACAACAAATGAGCAGGGGGGAAAATTCATTTTATTATATGAAATTTTAGATATTATTCTGAATAACTCCTGTTATTACACTTGAAGAGTCCAGATGCAAAAGCCAAGTGTAAATTTAGAAGAACATTTCAGATGAAGTGCATCTAAACTCTTCACTTATTTTTTATTACATGTCCATTACTGCCCAACAAACAGTGTTTGTATACTGTATAGCCAATAATGGGAAATCCCTGGCCATTTTACCCACATATTGCATAAAGCAAAATGGTATATCAAATCATTTTGTTACATCTTTAATAACATAGTTAATAATCAACTTTAAACAAAGTTTGGAATAAAACCAAAATCCTGAAACTCAAAAATGTATTGGTGATTTAAACAAAACAATTGTGCCTATGGTAATTCGAGTCATTTTATTTATTTATTTTGGCCTATTTATTTTAATAAAATTGAGTCTTGCTGTCTTTTACAGAGCACATGGCATAACATGCATAAAATATGATTTTTTTTACATTATTATGTAAAATACATTAAAAAATAATGTAAAATTACATAAACAAATATTAAATTCACATCCCTATGACCTACTATTCTTTGTTATTATCTTTGGCAAAAATACTTTAGTCCTTAAAAAGGTTTAAAGGAGTAGCAGTATGACTGCCTTTACATTTTTTTTTAAATAAAATAGAAATAAGACATCAAATCTTTTTACAATAACTTGCAGCATTGTTTTTTTTTAATGTTTACTTTCAGGAAAATGCATGATACAAAACCAAGAAATACAAATAATGTTGTGGTGAATAATAGTACCTAGAATAGAATATGTTCCTACTTGAAACAATTTTAATACAACACGTACCAAATAAAATAAATAAATTGCCATGTGAAGGACAACTGCCACCAATTTAATAAAATATTTAAAATAATATTTAATGCATGGTCAAAATGTAGTGATTCATGAAGGTCACGGTTTTTCTCAGCAACCTGTCCTTCAACTTTCAGTTGTTGCGTCCTCTCGTTTCGGTCTCCGACCCTGCGTCCAAATGTGCGTACTAGCCACCCAATCTGTCCTAAACAGTATTAAAAAGTATTAGTAACGTGACATATAATTTAGGATGGATAATTTGTACACTGGGACGCAGGCCGTCACATCGCTGACACATCTGAGCACACCTGATTGGCCGAGAAGGCAAACACCCCCAAACTGCGTGTATGACATCATAAGTGCGCGCCGCCCTGCTCTCGGCAGCTGCGATTATCATGGCGGCTTACAGAAGCGCTGCAGGTTTTCAAAGAGTTTTGCACGCTGTTAAGGTGAGCGTTTGATGTTTTAACTGGCTGCTTGCAGGAAAACAATTCATATAGCAAATCTGCTAATTTGTCAGAATTGTGTACCAAGCGTTGCTTTGTTACGGGACTAAGCGCTCTGACTTGTCTTAATAGAGCCGCGACTTTCACGACACTCGGACAGTTTCATTGTTTCGGAACTTTCATGCACTATTTATGAAACCTCACTTGCTCCTTACAAG
>JAUYWG010000031.1:4176827-4211703 GCA_034779775.1 Enteromius afrohamiltoni
CTATATTCACACTAATAATGTAATAATAAATATAATAATATTTCACAATTTTACTCTTATTTGATCTCATAAATATAGGCCTGGTCAGCAGAAGCAATTTCTTTCAAAAACGACATAATTTTGACTGGTTGTGTATAAATATTTATGTTGACCGTAATCTTTAGAATTTAGCAGTAGAATCAGCAGTAGAAGGATGTATCTACATGTGGATGTCCTCAGAGGAAACGAGGAAGCCTCAGTTATTTTGACACACACCCTTTATATCAAGGTCAAGATTCTCTTTGCATACTCTCTCAGCCTCTACACTGTTGCATTCATGTAGTTTTGATGTTTCATTCTCCCACAATCAGCCTTCGCCTGGAGGTGCGTGTGTGTTTGTTTGTGTGTTGTGTGATTGGGGGTGTGGCAATATGAGCAAATGGGGAAATATGCTTTGAGTTTAGGAATGCGTTCTTGCATACACATGGCCCTAGGCTCATCTTGACACATGGTTTATAGGCAGACACTTCCTCCAGTTTTTCCATAAACTGTTTACACGTGGCAGACAACATTAGCAAAGCCTAATGCTTTGATCTTCAAGGCACACTAACATCCACTTTAACAGTCGGAATCATCTAGATCTTTGTTGTTTTAAACTTGTGTGTATTTACTGCACTTCATGGAATGGGCGACAGTAGTTTAGTATATAAGTATTTTTTTTTTTGTACCTGTTACAACTGACACGGTTTGATTAGTTTTATATTTAGCTCTGCACTTAGAACTTGATCTCAAAGGTCTTTATCGCTTCACTCTTCTTGTCAAAAAGCAGTGCGTGTCGAACAGCTTTTACTTACAGCTAAATGAGTTAAGCTTTAGCCTGTGTTAGAGACACACACTGCGGACAAATCATACGTGTTGACAAAACAAATGCTTTAATCGCCCTGTTCCCTTTTCCTTTCCACAGACCTTTGATAAAATCCTCATTGCAAACAGAGGCGAGATCGCCTGCAGGGTGAGTGTGTGTGTGTTCTTTACCAAGAAGGTTCTTTTCAGTGTGTTTAAGGCAAATCATCAGATTTGTCTTAAGGCCATTTTCCTTTGAAATCAGGATGAAGTCATATGATCTTTTACACGAAGTTCCGTAATGTATTTTACCTTCAGTACATTTTTACTACTGTGAAGTAAAGGCATTCATATTCACGGGCAGTTAAATATTCTCTTTGTTTCCATTCATAGGTAATTAAAACATGTAAGAAGATGGGCATCAAGACTGTCGCAGTTCACAGTGATGTGGACTCCAGCGCGGTGAGAGAAATGAATATTCGAATGTACCCTAAATAAAGACACAAACATCGATCCGAAATCTCATTTAAAGCTGGAAATCATTCTCACTAATTAAGACTCGCTCGTGTTTCGCTGTAAGGAAAAGAACTACCATCATGTGATTTCAGTAGGACTCAGCAGATTTTACTGGACAGCCTTGTTTTTCATTTCTCTAAGCGTTACATTCTTTGACGCTTTCTCACCAGGAAGCAGTTTAGAATTTCTTGCCATAAGGTTTTCTGCTGGAAGAAAGTAGTTTATGCTTTAAACCATTCTGTTCTTATGACGAAGTTTTTGACATTTGTGTCCATTCAGTATATAGTATACACATACCCTCATGTTGTTTCGTAGCTGTATGACCTATATATGACCGGTTACTGTTTATCTTCCATAGAGGGGAAAAAATCTTACAGGTTTGGAATTTCATGAGTGTTATTAAAAGAATGCTGTTACATTACATATTACATTAAAAAAATGCAAACTAGAAACATCTTAAGTTCTTTTTGGGCCCACTCCATTCATTAAAAACCTCCACATACCAAAAAAGAGATTACTAATACAACATCTCGTATATGCTATACTAGGAAAACTATGAAGCATTCGCAATAAGTGAATAAATTGGCTGGTTAGCAGGTTAGTCATCTGGAGGCAGTCAGGTACTAATATCTAAATTAGACCCCACTACACTTTTACAAGCATTGCAAGATAAACCAAAGCTTTTGCTCCTCTCACCTTTATCTTTCCATGGAGTGTAATTCTCTGTTGTCATGATTGATAGCTGTCAGTTTTTACCCCCTCCTATTCCATATGCATGAGAGGCAGTGTTTTAAACTCAGCTCGTCCCCCTGCTGTGTTCTGTGCTGGATTGTGGGAATGATGGTTGTGTGGGGGGGGGGGGGTTAGAGGTGGGGATCTTTTGCATTTGATTTGCAACTTCCAAAGAGCGTCTAAATGAAGATGTTTAAACAGAGCAGTGGGGGATAATCTGGACTCTGTATGGGGGAACAAATTGACATTAGAAGTCCATATACTGACCACCAGGATTGATGTGGTGAAATTTCACAAACGCATTTCTAATACGCAATCTTTCTTTCAACGCGACTTTTATATTTTCGAATGTCATTTTTTTGTTTGTGTTCCGTTAAAAGCAAACAGGACCCACAGGCTGTCTCACGTCTTCTCTAGTTAACAGTCGGTTAATCGGTGCTGACAGAAAAAGAAGTTTATTAGGCTCCTGAAACAAATGGCGGGTAGCCGTCAAGTTTTGCGCCGCATTAAAAGGCTCAGACAGAGTACTCACTGAAGTCAGTGATAACCCGTCTAGAGATTTGTCTGTGCCAGGATTTTAATAAGCTTGATTTTATTTTGAGAAATTGTTTTGGTTAAAATGTCAGTTTAAACAATCTCTTCTTCAGTAAGACGATCCTGAAAGTCTGGTTGGAGTATGGGGTTACTTCAGTCTTTTGGGCTCGTTTGAGTGTCTTGCAAACTCCTCCAGCTCTGTTTGCGTCACCCTCGTTAAATGTGAGGGTAAACGACTTTGTCTCCCCTTTTACACATGTGTGGAAAACATTAGCAGAGAAGCAGCAGTTGGCTAGCGAGTCTTCTCCAAACCTCCCCTGTTGATGCAGTTGTCAGTATTAATGCTTTCCTATTGTGAGGTCTGTCACTCCGTCAGCTCGCTGTCACAGTTGCTTCACACTGTGTGTGACGACATCTTGGCTGCGCAGACAAATGACTGGCACTTACAACAGTGAAAATAAGTGTTTAAAATGCAGAGTATTAGGTTAAAATCTGCAATCATTACAAACTAGAACAAAAAAAATAACTGCACCAGCAAATGCTTAATACCAACAGAACTATGGTTGCTACTATACATTTAGGCCTTGCTAAATTATTTGTTTTTTTACTTTTTTGTCCCCCATTTACTATTATTAGCAGAATCATATGTTATTAGCATTAAACATTTTTTTTTGCTTGCTTGCTTTCCTGAAGCTCAAACCATAAAACATGGCACTAGGAACGGCAAGATCATGGGCTCAATTTCCAGCAAACTTAATGTTAATGAAATTCTAAAAATGCATGCCTTCAAAGCAGTGTAAGTTTCAGTGGTATTTGCCAAATGCATTAATGTAATGCCCTTTGAGGGAAGTTAAGGAAACTGGCTTAACAAAACACACACAAACATTTCTAAACGGTAAAAGTTCTGTTTAGCTTACATTAATAGTGAAATGAAGTTGATCCTTAAAGATCCTAATTTGAACAAACTGCAGGGGTGTTAATGACCCCTAAACGAGAGAGTCACTAAATGTGAAGTCATAAGTTAATCGTTTTTTTCTGACAGTTAAAAACACAAAGCATGATATTAGGGTTTCGATTTTGACCATTTTCCTGTGTGTTTTCGTTCCTTCAGGTTCACGTGAAGATGGCTGATGAGGCTGTGTGTGTTGGTCCTGCCCCTACAAGTAAAAGTTACCTGAACATGGATGCTATCATGAACGCCATCAAGCAGACTGGAGCTCAAGCTGTGAGTGTGTGTGTGTGTGTGCGTGTGCATGTGCGTGTATGCGTAAGTAAAACACGGGGAACTTTTGCACAGTTGGAGCCTAATCCATGTTGGTGTAAACAAGGTCATATATTATTAACATGGTTCCCTGGACTGTTATTATCTGTAAACTGATTTGATGCAATGAAGCTGTTAAATGTCACCTGTATAACATCAATTCTATGGATGTGTGTGGGTAAATAATCTTTTCTCTTTCTCTGTCTCATAGGTTCATCCTGGTTATGGATTCCTGTCTGAAAATAAGGAGTTTGCCAAGAGACTGGTGAGTTTGCCTTTTCACCAAAAGAGAAAGAAATGTGGATAGTTAAAGGAAAGAAATATTTAAATGAGTTTGTGTTAAAGTTGGGGGCAGAGTAGCCCCTTCACTTATTGTTCTACATCGGCCAGTGTCCCTCCCACACACACACACAGACACAGAGTTTTTGTAATTAACAACTCGGACCCCCCAGTAGTAATTTAATTAAAGGTGCGAGTTCTAAGGTGAGAAGTTTATTTGCAACACAAATGAAGGCAGAAAGGCCAAAAGGGTAATTTGATAAAGAGACTCATTCCACATTCATATTCATTTTTTTTTTGTGTGGAAGGACAGTGCTGCGTTTCATACAATTTCTTCTGATTGTATTATTCCATTTACGTGATATTGTGCGAACTTAAAATTGTTTGGGGAAGTAAGATTTATTTTTAATGTCTCCTCAGCATGGCTCCATTTATTTGTGAAACATTGCTATCATTTAAAAAACTGCTTTCTGTATGATTATATGCTAAAATGTAATTAATCGTGATGTGATGCAAAGCTAACTTTTCAGCAATCATTCCAGTTATCCTTCATTTTAATATGCTGATTTGCTGCTCACCAAAAATTGATATATTGATAACAATTGTAATTGTATGTATTGTATGTTTTTTGTAGAAACTGATACATTTATCCATTTTATATTAATACATTATTTGATTTAGTAGAACGTATAAATGATTATTTGAAAGAAATCTTTTGTAACATTATAAATGTCTTTACTGTCACTTGTGAGTACTTCAATGCATGTTTTTTAGAGTAAAGAGAATTCTTCATACTGATCCCAAAACTTGGTAATGGTAATATAGGTTGTTGATAATTTAAATTCGGTAAACCTAAAAAAGATGGTTTACCCAGAAATGACCTGTTTGTTGTTCCCTATATGAGAACATTTAATTTGGACTGGAGAGTTTAGGCTTCAAAAAGGACACAAAATGCACCATGAAATTTATAGCTTTTTACCAATCCTCTGAATTCATGCAGTAGCTTTGTTTGATATTCTTTCCCTCCAGGTAAATGTTAACTGCGAAGAGTCAAATCTGATTTTGTTAGTTTAATTAAAAATAATTCTGACTGAGTCATGAAAAAAGTACAGTTTGTTCAAGAATTGGCCACTGCTAAGTAAACCTTCATGAACAGCTAGGGTGGATATGGAGAATTTCAAAGGGTTTCTTATAACATAAACTATTGTATGGCTTTCTGTAATATTCATACGAAATATTATTTAAAAAAATGTTTCTTTTGTTTTCCGTGAAAGTAATAGAATTGTGAAACTACATTACAATTAACAAATGTTTAATAGAATTGAATCTTTTGGATGAACTATCCCTTTAACCCCTGTGCCCCAAAATAATTAAGCCAAGCTCTCCAGTACTGACAAGTGCATGTGCCAGCCTCCAACTGTGCCTCAGTGTTGCCATGGCAACTAAACTCAGTAGCTACCATCTTTTTTTAACCCTTCAATCGATTCTGACTAAATAAGGACATGCTTCGTGTCACGGCAGGCCTCAAACACACACAGAGAGTTCGCATGGGGCCGTCACTCTCTTTTTTTTGATCTAGATATTTTTTAGGATTCCAGATTTCCTCTGCCAGATATCTTCCTTTTGCTCGGTTTGCTGCATTGTAGAACAGAGAAAAGAGGAACAAACAGAATTTGGGAATGAAGATGAGGGAAGACAACACGCCTCCTACTTTTTCGTGTTTCCTTCTGTTACTTTTGTCCACAATAGTCAGCCATGGTTATTTTTTGTACAATATACACATCTTTGGTGCGTGCATCATGTTACGTGTCTTGCTCTCTTTAGTGTAGTACTGTGTGAGACTCTCCTGGCAGAGTTTCCGGCAGCTGCGCTGATGTGCTCGCTGGATCTCCTTTGATATAAATCATTTTCAGGCAGGAGGGAAACACACATGGGGCGTCGTCACAGCAACGGCGGGCTCACGTTGATAGGTTGCCTGGAAGTAGTTGTAGATCAAATTTTCAGCTAAAAATCTAAAATAAATGAGCTTTTTTTGGTGCAGTTTCGAAGGCTTTCGGTATAACATCAACAGAGCCTGTTAAAAATTCATCAGTGTGTCAAAATAAGTGTTAAATATTAAGCAGTCAGGGACTCGAATCAGCTCAGCTGTTTCATGTCTCTTCAAGGTTGTCGAATGCATTGATGTAAAGGACACCTTTTGATTTGATTCTTATCCTGCAGTGAATGAGTCACAAACTACTGTTTTGTTAAAAAATCTACATGACTTTATAAGGAAATCTGCCTAGCAACTAATAAATAGAGGCAGTTATTAGAAATACGTGTGTAGGCTGTGCATATACTTTAGAAAATGCTTATTTCATGTGACCCGTGTTTCATGTTTGTTTTGGATTTTGTTTTTGTTTTCTTTTGATTTTGATGGGAGTTTTGGAGCTATGCATCTACTCCAAAAAATGCTTTCCATCTCATGTTTATTGATGTGATATTACAGAGCTATTAATGAAATTATACTGAAGGTTGAATTGTGAAATTTCTGTATCAGTACCGTCCAATCCTTTGCTAATGTTGCATGGGTTGGATTGGGCTGTAACTTTGCAAAATGTATTTTCTGCTATTTTTCTTCAAAGCACTTTTTAAATTAGGTCAATTTCAGATTAATACTTTGCACAGCCAACCCTGAAAAAAAAAAGAAAAGAAATTTGGCTACATCCAAATGTGCATACTTCCCTATTATATAATAGACAAACAACAGCATATGAAAAGAGTAGTATTCATCAAACCTTTGGCCAAAAGCATCCAGTGACCTACTTATTTCTGGTAAGATGTTGAAGTACTAATCCAGTAAACGGCAACTGATGCTATAGGTCACATGACGAACTGTGAAGTATTTATTCAAAAAGAGGCATATCCTTTCTACTCTGAGATTTCACATTGAGAATCCTTACTTGACGGCCCATAACAGTAGTGTTATGAACTAAATTGTTTATAGTAATGTTTAAGCATTGTCTCTATGGTACTCTTTAGTTGCTATCTATTTAGTTGTTGTCTATTGTGGCTTGAATCAATATGTAAATGCACTGACTTTGGGAAAAGGGATACCTTTTGTCATTATGATTGCTCTGCCAACAACAATTTCACCTAAATTCGGTAAAAAAAACTATTCAAACAAAGTACTTACATTTTTTATTTATTCATTTTTTTTGTACAGATTTAGATTTTTTTTTTTTTTTTCACTTTATTTTTATTTAGTTTTGTTTAACTATGCATAACAGCATTCTCTAGACCAGTGTTGTGAGTTCGTAGCTTGAACGCTTGAAATTTCAAAGTGAAATGTCCAGTGAGTGGCGCTAAAACACGGGTTCCACCCAGGCACATTTTTGTTACGTTGGTACAGGCACGTATTGCTGTGTTTTTATTTTGCTGTTTCAGGTCTGGATTTTTACTGTGATTAATCCCCCAAAATTTAACAGTGATCAAATCCCACTAATTTTCCTCTAAATCAATCCAGAAAAATGGCAAAAATCATTCAGATTGTGTGTGGGCAAAGAAGTGTCATATCAATGCATTGCTTACAGAAAAAGGTAAATGCAGTGATTCACACATCATTTGCAGAAAGTGGTTTAACTACAAGCAACTAATTTAAACCATATGTCAGCTTTATGTTAAGAATTAACCTATTATAGTTTTTGTTTTAATTGCTTTTAATCTTTTGTTATATATTTTCCAGACATGTTTGTTCTGCTTACCCTACACACTTAATTGCTTTAGGTAAAAGTGTCTGCTGGATGAATAAATATAAATAGTTTGGTTCATAACAACTGTACCTGCTCAATTCTCTTTTTCCATCCCCCAGTCAGTCTTTTACATTTCCCTATAGGCATGCGTACACACACACGCGCGCAGATGAGTGGGCCATCTACTGCCTTCTGTGTGTGTGTGGAAATGAAGATGTCATTACATTAGCAGTTGAATAGCAATACCCCCCACATGAATAAGAGGTGAATGAGCCCCCCATCCTGAATAGCTACCCCCTCTGCCCGACTGTTAGTACAGTTTTACGCAGCGCAAACGATTGGCCAGAGCCCCTGGGCATGCGCAGGTTCAGCCTAGAGAGCTCTGTTAGGATTACCTCTACAGCCTCTTTAGCATGTTAATGGAGAAGAGCTTTTCAATAGCAGAGAGGAGATTGAGTTTGAGTGGAGTGTGCGTGTGTGTGTTTTCATGCCTTTTCACTCTTTGGATGTTGTCTTGAACAATATGTTTTCATTATCCTAGTGTTCTCCCGCTCACATGCACAGCTTTACACAAGTTTTTGACACTTCTAGAAGCTCGCACTCTATTTACTGTTGTCGTAACGGCTTGCTGGTTGTCGGTCCCTTTGAGTGTCCCTCATGTTCATTTGTGCATGTGGTACTTATAAAAATGAACGGGAAGAGGAGAGAGATTGAGTGACATCTGAATAGACCCAAGCGTTTTATTGGATTGAATTTTCCAGAACTCGGCAGAGACACTGACAGAGTTATGAGGGAACGGTCTCTAGCATTACTGGGGCCACCATAATTTGTGTATTTAAACCATGATATTTTTATATTTTGACCCCTTTAGTTTAATTAACTTTGGTGTTTTTAGTTTTTCGCTTTTTTTTTTTTTTTTGTATTTTTAAGTTCTTTTTGCGTTTTATATTTGTATTCTGCTTTGTTTATTTTTTAGAATTAGTTTTGTGTTTAGTGTTTTGTTTTCTGTGTTGGGAGGATTTTTTTGTGGTTTTGTTTTGTGTTCTTCTTGCTTTATTTTCTTTTCTGTTTAGTTTTTTTTAGTTAACTTATTTTGTGTTTTTTTTAGTTTTGTTTTGTTTAATGTGTTTTTGTTTTTTTCTTACATTTGTTTTTCATTTTTGCCATTTTATTTTGCTATTTTTTAGTTTTGTGCTGTTTTGAATTTTTAGTTTTGTTTAGTTGTATTTTGTGTGTGTGTGTGTGTTTTATGTTTTGTTTTCTTTGAGCTGCAAGGACAATTTTTTTTTTTTTTTTACACTTGTCTCAAGCAATCAAGAAAATATATTATTTTATATTACATATTATCATATTTGTCATCAAACAAAAGAGAATTGTGAATCTTTTTTTTTTTTTAAAGCTTTTATTCAGTGAAAAATGAATACCACTCTGGTATTTGTCCACTCGAGTAGTTTTAGTGATTTGTAATTGACTTTATTTGATTACAGAAGCTGATTTTGTTGACACCTTAGTTTGTTTCTTTTCCCAAGCACTTGTCAAGAACAAACAGATCAGTTTTTTTGGCCTCATTTAGATTTATCCTTTATCTCATGACACCATGGGTCCAGTTGGAGCTGAAAGAGTCATGGGGTCAAATCCCTCTTTTAATTACAGAGCTCCGTGGGTTCTGCGGGCCTCAGGCATACTGTCTGTAGTATATTAGCTAGGAAGCAATAGCCTCCCGATTCTCGAGACTAACAAAGAAAAGGACAGATCTCCTTTTTCCCGTTCTTTTTTTCTGTCTTCGTTATTTAGATTTATGTTTCTGCAGGCATTACCTGAAGCTACCTTTCTTTACTTCACCAGTGTTTATACCCCGGGGCTCTTTTTTTTTTTTTGTGAAGGGATTTGATTTCCCTGGCAACAAAAGTTTGGTCGTTTACCTCTTTGAGGATGAGAGATTTAGGTTTTTAGAATGTTAGAATGCTGTGCGTGGCCAGTACTTAAAGTAAAATATTTTATATAGGTATGCTTTTAAAAAACAAAAGTCAAATGAGGTAACATGTATCTGCAGACATAATAATATATGTAGACAATACGTTTATAAAGAAATTTGCAGATTTACACGTAAATGAGATTTCTATTTGTCTCCAAAATTTTTAGCATTTCTTCATAAAACTTACAGTACTGTTCAGGTTTGTTTATTTATTTTAAATACAACCAAAACTATTAAAATATGTGATCATAATAATGTCATTTGTTCCTGGAATGCAAATCTGAATTTCAGCAGCCATTACTCCAATATTCAGTGTCACATGATCCTTCAGAAATAATTCTAACATGCTGATTTGCTCAAGAAATCATTTATTTTAATGATCAATCTTGAAAACAATTCTGCTACCTTATAATTTTGTGGAAACTGAAATATCCAGTCCAAAAGAACAGCTTTTGTAAATGTAAATCATCTGTAACATTATAAATATCCTTACTCTTGCATTTAATTAATTTGATGCATCTTTGCTGAACGTATTAGGATATTTCTTTAATAATAATGACAAATCTCCCTGAGTTTAAACCTTTGAACAGTACTCCAAGTTCTTTAAGATCATAAGAAACATACATCAGTCATGTGTGTCCAAACTTTTGACTGATTTTGTGAAAAAAAGTGGTATCGGATCATGATTATAAGCAGCGGTGTATTATGTACAGAAGAGTACAGCTGGATCATGTAATGTTGCAGGTGTTTTGAGGTTTGATGTGGGAATTATGCGTGTTGTGATCAGATTATTTCAGAGTCATGCAGCGTGACGTGACATTTTCTGATGGTTGTCTTAATAGATTGGATGCCTGTAGTCATGATTTGTAAGTAAGAATGAATAACTTGGGTGACATAAAAAATGCCTTTTTATGAATTCTATCTCTACAGGCGGCTGAGGGGGTGACCTTCATTGGTCCTGACACGCATGCCATCCAGGCCATGGGGGATAAGATCGAGAGCAAACTCCTTGCCAAAGCTGCCAAAGTCAACACCATCCCAGGATTTGATGGGGTGGTCAAGGTCAGATCAACATTTGGGATGTTTTGTTTATTTACTTGTTTATTTTTTATTTTTGTCCTCAGTCTTTTGCCGAGAATCTATTACTTCTCACAAAAGTTTTCACAAACACTTTTTCTTTTGGCAAGGTTCTTGACTGGTGATTTATCCAAACCATTTTCTATTTCTTTTCCAGCTGGGATAAACATGAAGAATCTTAAAATAAAAATACAGTACACGTGGTGCAGATAATAATATACATATGTTATAAATAGTAATGTGCAGTGCGTACTTTATATCATTTAAAAATGTGTTTGGTAAGATTTTTTGTTAAAAAATGTTAAATGTTTTTTATTTGATCAAAAATAAATAAATAAAACGAAGCGAATCGTATGGCAGTTTAAAACCACTGTTTTCTGTGTAAAAATATAATAAAATTCGATTTTTTTTTATGATGCTAGGCTACATTTTCAGCATCATTACTGCAGTTGTCAGAGTCACAGGATCCTTCAGTAATAATCCTGATATGCTGCTCAAGAAACATTTTCTCATTATGGTCAGTGATGTGCTGCTTTGTTTTTGTGGAAAGCTCAATAATTTAGTTTTTCAGTAAGAAGATTGTCTTGTCATTGTCATATTGGATCTTGTATAGTATTGATTTCTTAAAAAAAAAAAAAAAGTCTTAGTAACCCTTAAAACTTTTAAAGATATATATATATTTATTTATTTATTTATTTATTAGTGGTGTGAAAATTAGCGAGCTAACGCTTGCAATAATTAATGCAGGGGCGTGGCTATGATTGGTAACCCCGCTCAAAACTGCTGCTTCTGTCACTTTTTGTCTTGACAAGAAGTGCATTTATTCAGTCACAGATTGTCTTTACTACCACATCAAATGGGAGACATTTCAGTCACGCGTTCCACTTCACTTCAGCGTCAGGCAAACGGTACTGTGCTTGCAGCGTGCGCTCTTCAAATACATGCACAAAGATATCAGAGAACGCTTTAGGCTGCATCTTTTTATTTCAAAGCGCAAAATAAGCTACATGCATGCAACGTCGTGGTCAGTTAAGTTATGAAGCTTCCAAAAAGACGATTAAAGCTGCCATAAAAACTGTGCAAGCATGTAATAGATTTTATATCAGCCATATTTAAGAACATGTCTTTGAAATGTTCTTGAGCAGCCCAGTGCTCATCTAACACGCCTGACCTGAAGTGGGACAGAAAAGGTAAAAACAGTTGAGAGTAAATAAGATTTGCGTCCTAACTGCGTCACATTCAACAGCGGCAGCTCTTAAAGAAATAACAGCTAAAATAACCTATAATAACTAGCTGCTATGATGTCTATTAATCAAAGGACAAAGAAAAAAGGGGATTGCTTTATGGATTCATCTGTATTTCATTTAGAATGTCTGATAACTTCAATTTTAATTTCTGTATTACATTTCTGCTGAAGTGCATATGAAGTAAATATGACATGTATTACAATGGGTTATGTGAAGATGTGAAGTTCACTTAAAATAGAAGTTCTTTTTTTTTTTTTTGTAAGTCCAAATGTTAAAATTGATAGCTCTCGGTTACAGTTTATTGTAATGTTGAAGACTATAGTAGTCAGTGGTGATTTTTTTTTATTTATTTATTTGTTTGGGGGGAGGACATTTTTAGTGGTTTTATATGAATTTTGTTGTGTTTAATGGTTTTATGAGATAACTGAATGATTGAATGATTAAATAGCTACTAGATAAAAAAACAATTCCAGAGACAGAGTAATGCTAATATGCTATAGTATATATAGCATATGAAATATATATATGAAAAATACTTCTTTATGTTGTTTGTACATTAAATTAATGTTTGAATTTAATGTGTGAAATTATTGCGCAATAAAAGTATATTTAAAAACATTGCTGTTAGTTGGAATTAATCACAATTAAGCAATAATATATATATATATATATATATATATATATATATATATATATATATTGTGGCAAAAATTCAGAGACTCTCGGTCAAGAAGACAGAGACAGCCGCAACAATATATACAGTAATAATATATATACAGTATTGTGCAAAAGTCTTAGGCCACCAGTATTTTCACCAACAACAAAAAAATTTTGTTAAAGAACTGTGGCAACGTCTCCAAGATTTAAAAAAAAAAAAAAAAAACCTACCTGTAATGCTACCGTACTGTTCAAAGTTTTAGACACTTGTGTAAACATTCTGTAAAATGAGGATGCTTTCAAAAATAATGCCATAAATAGATTTAATTTATCAATTAACTTCTGTTAATTAAATCAATCAAGCATTATTTTCTGCTCCCTAAACCTGCATTTATTTGAGCAAAATTGTAAAATATTTTTAACTGCTTTCTAAATTGATTTTAAAATGTAAGTTATTGCTGTGATTTCAAAGCTAACTTTTAGCATCATTAATCCAGTCTTTATTGTGACATGATCCTTCATGAATCAAGAAACGGTTTACTGTTATTATCAATATTTCAAACAGTTGAGTACTTTTCCCCGGATTCTTTGAGTAGAAAGATCTAAAGATTAGCACTGATCTAAAACAATGTTTAGTTGTTTTTTTACATTATACACCATATCATTCAAAAAGTAGTCGGTATCTTGTTTTTAAGACATTTATGTTACAAAATGTTTATATTACTGAACTTTCTATTCATTAGAGAAACCTGAAAAAAATAATACTCAATAATAATAATAACAATAATAATCAGAAAGATTGCTGAAGGATCATGTGACTCTAGTAATGATAAATAAAATGTAAAATATATTCAAATATGAATTAGTAATTTTAAGTAGTAAACATTTTTTACAAATGTTTGCTGTACTTTTGATCAAATGCAGGCTTGGTGAACAGAAGAGACTTCTTTAAAACACACAGATTTTACTTTTGACTGGTAGTGTAGTGTACTTTGATTTGTTCCTTTTACTTCTAAAAACTACTGTAAAATACTGTACAAAATCTGGTTAGATAAATATCTACAGTATTTTCTCTGTATATATCAGGGCAACTTAATGTTAACCTATTAGGCATGTATTTCTACCCTTAGCATTTTTACAACACTTTACTGTTAAAATTACACTAATTGTTTTTTTGTTTTGTTTTTTTTTACAATTTCTGTTTTAAATCAGTTGTTCTTTTGAGCTGTCTTTTCATCAAATAATACTGAAAAAATCATTTTCTACAAACATGTTAACTTAAGAATTAGAATTTATTAATAATAAATGTTACCTAAAAACTAAATCATAATTGTAGAATGATTTCCAAAGGATCATGTGACACTGGACGCTGGACTAACGGCTGCTAAAAATGTAGTCTTTGTTTCACAATAGTCCGTTTTTACTGTATATTCACATAGAACAGTTATTTTTCTATTACAATAATATTTAAACTTTTTTTTTTAAATCAAATAAATGCAAAATAAATACAGTTATTTATCATATATAAGAAAATATATTTGTATTATATACAAAAAAAGGTGCTTAACAACTCTTAACACAGAAGCAACATGCTAGTCCTCTACAACCTCTACAAACTGTCCTGTCTCTCTTCTCCCTCCCCCATCCATCCCCTCCTCCTGCATGCTGTTTAAATGGCCTTTAATGGCCGTGTGTAGTGGCCGTTTTGACACTTCCTGAGCTGATAGGGCTCTATAAAGTAAAGATGTGTCGCATGACACTCTGATTGTATGGGCATTACCATCTGTGAACCTCCTCAACGACCCTGATAACATCAGCACACTGATCACAGTCTGACTCTCTCACACACACGCCAACATCTCTCCTTTAGTCCCTTCTGCTGGATTTCTCACCTTAGCTTAACTTCATTTAATGCTAGTGGCGATCTCTGCTGTTAATGTATTTTGACATCTGGTGAGAAAGAACATCTCAATGGATGTTTCGCTATTTCAATAATTGTATGTAAACAATTATTTTGTCACCATTTTGAGCTTGCGGTTGTGTATTTGCAACAAATGTTTAAAGCAATTAAATTTCTCTGCTGTCACTTAACTTGCAATCTGAAAGGAATCACAGCAGCGATTTTGAAAGGAAATGATTCGATTTTTATTATGAGTCTTGCGAGTATTTGATAAAATAATATTTTAGTACTGATTAATTCTAAGAATATTTTTTTGTTTGTTTCTTATTTCCATCTATATTTTTCATGAAAAAATTGAAAAACATCTCACAGATATGTAACAGTGGGCCTTACCACTAACTAATTCAGTTTCAAATTAATAAATTTAATTTAATTTAATTATAATTATAATAATTCTAATTATTTCAAATAAATCGCATGAGTGTAACTACACTCCATTTGAAGGCAGTTTCAGATATTAAGCATAATATTTGATTAAGGGTTTCTTCAAGGGTCACTTCAGTCATTGTTGTCTCAGGTGTTGATTTATTATTATGTCAATTAAAACATTCCAGTTTCAGCTCTTTATGTTACACTGTGTTAAGTTGATATCAAATTGAAATCAACAGTTAAAACCCATTTTAAACTTGTTAAAAATGTATTTATTTATTTTCTTCTACTTTTCCAGTCCTACTTTTGTAGTTATAGATTCTGTTACTGAACCTTTGTCGTGGAGCCAAGCTTTACAATTTGAAACTGAAAAACCATCATAAAATTAAATTCCATTTGAATTACATTCAAAATCATAATAGCTTTTATAATAAAGTGCTAATAGGTGAAAAAACTCAAAACTCTTCCTTCAATCCCAAAAACTGCAGGTAATAAAAACTACTATGCAGTGTTGCTCCCCCTGCTGGACAAGCTTAGGAACTGAATTACCTCATGTTTTGCAGGCCATATCTCACAAACCGATATGCACTTACTAAAGCAAAATGATGTTTTTTTTTTTTTAGGATGTGGAAGAGGCTGTGAAAATTGCAGGAGAAATTGGTAGGAGACATTATATATTACAGTGCTTTTCATATATGAAGAATAAGGTGATGTGATTAAAGAAACTCAGAATTTGTGTCCGTCTCTGAAAGGCTACCCTGTCATGATAAAGGCGTCCGCTGGTGGAGGTGGGAAAGGGATGAGAATCGCCTGGAATGATGAGGAAACCAGGTGAGACGTGAGAAAAGCAGATTTAGGGATGTTTTGAAGCAGTTATCACAACCTGAAACCCGGTAAGTAAGGTTCTTACTTAAGCAGTTCTAATTAGTTAATTAAATGAATTTGGTTTGGGGTCACTGGTATGAGGAACCTACAGTGGAAACAAGCTAAGTGACCAGAGCATTGTTTTTTTTTCACTTATTAAAGCCTGTTTGGGTGTAGAAAAGAGACAGACTACCGTTTACAAATTAAGCCTTTAGATTCTCTGTCTGTGTCTCTTTCTGCCTCCCTCCCTCTTTATCTTCTTCTGTTCTTGAGAATATTCATAAAAACTTCAGTGGAATGTTGCTGTTAATTGTCTTTTATTGCCGTAAGCTAATGCCAGGCTTTTGTTAAAGCTTTAATTGGATTTATCTTGAGAGGCAAAACAGTCACTTACACAATTCAGTGAAGACAGAAAAAAAGAGAGAGTGTGAGAGTCCTCAGGCAAATAGATGCTTATCTGCTAAAGCGGAAGCCTCTTGCCACAAATGTCAAGTTCTCTTACAACAGCCACTTGAACTGAGGCCCATGCAGTTTAGCCAAGTGTAGGTAGATGTGGTAGTTCAGTCAGTCATTTGTCTCTTGTTTGTCTATAACCAGACATGGTGGTTACTTATAAAGTCAGTAATAATAATAAAAAACCTTAGAAGTAACTAAGAAGAGAATTAGTTGATGAATAATCATATAACTTTAAGAACATACAGTTGTTTGGATTTTTTTTAGGATGCTGAACTAAAATAGTTCAGTGGTGATGTCTTATGAAGTTTTGATTATTTTGTTTCAGGGAAGGCTTTCGTTTTTCCTCTCAGGAAGCAGCATCAAGTTTTGGAGATGATCGTCTACTGATTGAGAAGTTCATAGATAACCCCAGGCATATTGAGATTCAGGTATTTATTGGATAATCAACATTGCTTTTTGTGTCTTTATATGAACTTTTATAAATGCTTTTGTAATATAAGAATAGTAGTTTGGCCATCATGTAAGTAAAGGCTCAAAATGTTGCATGAATTCAAATTATTTTATTTTATTCAAAAATATCTTGCCTATATTCCAACTAGATTACACTCTTTCAACCAGGTTTATGAGAGATGCTTCTTAGAAACGTTTTCATTAGTCTTCAAAGAATTTTAAAAAAATGGGATTGGGAACAGAAAGAATAAAAAAAAAAGTTTTATGTTCCCCAGGGCTGCATTTATTTAATTAAAAATATAGTAAAACTGCAATAATGTGAAATAATAATAGCTATTATCTTGGCTTTGCTAGCACCAATGTTTGAGCTTCAGGAAGCTCCAGCAACTCGTTGTTTATTTTTGAGCATAGAGCTTTACTTTAAGTTGTACGTTCTACTCAACTAATCGTAAATAAAACTTCTAGATTCGGTAATATTCCTGGAACTCACACGGCCAATCTTGGCACTAGCAGCTCATTTGTTCCCAGAGAATGTATTAATATTAATAACGAATGAATAATGTATTAGGTTCTCCATTGTGATATAGAATTTTTCGGAGTGGCCACATTTTGGATATTTGTGCTTATAGTTTCTGTTGTTTATGTAGGTGTTGGCAGACAAACACGGCAATGCTCTGTGGCTGAATGAGAGAGAGTGCTCCATCCAGAGAAGAAACCAGAAAGTGGTGGAGGAGGCCCCCAGGTTTGAGCAGTTTTTTTTTTTTAATCTAAAGGGAACCTGACAATTACAAGACATTGCGAAAGAACAGGGACAGATATGGTGTACACACATGACTATGCCATAAGTAAAACAAGTTGAGTAAACAATCAGACAATAAAGTTAAATAAACTTGACCTACACAAGTTTCTATCAGGCAAACACATGTTTTAATATAGCACAGTATAGCACAGGCCTGCTCAGTAAACAGTTACCTGCTACAGCGTCAATTATTATTAGCAAAAATTACTATAGGTGGTGAATTTCTGTCACTGTGTGTGCAGACAGTACAGTACCAACCTTGTGCAACTACATATATATATATATCTTTGATTGTATATCTGGTTAGCACCTTTCTGGACCCAGATACTCGGAGAGCGATGGGAGAGCAGGCTGTGGCTCTGGCGAAAGCAGTGCAATACTCCTCAGCTGGCACTGTGGAGTTTCTTGTTGATTCCAAGAAGAACTTCTACTTCTTGGAGATGAACACACGTCTACAGGTGTGTATGTGCTGGAGTATGTTTGAAACGCACCATTTTCGCTGTGTTGAAGTGTGTTTTTGAAATGAGGAACATCACAAGCAGTTTATTATATATTCCTTCCTGTTTGGGTCACTTTTGCATTTTGTGTGTGGATGGTGTTCAAGTAAAGGTCGATAACTGATGAACATTAATTTCGTTTCTTATATTTATGATTATGGAATAGTTAAGTGCTTGTGGAAGAGAATAGTGGGACCTTTAGTTTACAGTAAATGTAACACTATAATACAAATGCGTTAAATACGCATAGTTTGTCTGAGCCACACAATAAGTTTTCTGAGACCCCCTAGTGGACCCTGGAAGCTACTGGTTTAATGTATGATGACATGATCTGCATTAAAAAAAATCAAATATTAGAACGAACATGCAAACCTAATTAAAGGGTTACTCACCCCCCCAAAAAAAATTTATCTCATTAATCTCATTAATCTCTTACCCCATGTCCTTCCAAACCTGTGCAAGCTTTGTTCATGTTCGGAAAACAATTTAAGACATTTTGGATGAAAACCAGCAGGCTTGTGACCGTCCCATTGACTACCAAACAATTACCCCTGTCAAGGTGCAGAAAAATATGAAAGACGTCGTCTGAAGGCTCCGTCGTCCATCAGTTCCATCAACCTGGATTTTAGGGAACAAAAAGAATCCTTTTTGTGCGCATAGAAAATACGATGACTATTTTATTCAACAATACATCTCCTCTGTCTCTTTCACTTAGAGCTGTTTTACACACTGTATTAAAAGACACTTTTAGGGGCACTTAAAACTCATGACATGATCCCCGCTGCTGAATATGTTAGAACACAAACACTAGTATCTTGGAAGTGAAGTATGTCGATCTTCATGATCATTTCATTTGCCACCTCACTAGAACCCAGAGCCACAAGAGGACATCAAAGTGTCTATAAAGCTCATTAGTGTGGACCTCCCAAAGAAAAACATGCAGAATGAGGAGGGGCAGCATGGGCAGGAAAAGGGTTTAATATTTCCGCTCAGGGTTAATGATTAGTTGTTAGCAGTGCTGTCTGGTTAACAAGACTCTCTTGAACACCTATTTTAGTGTTTGAGTGAGTTTGGTGGGAGGTTATTTGTAGCTTTTTAAATCTAGTGATAGATTCCATTTTTATGTATTTTAGTAAAACGAGATTGATGCAGCATGTACATGTGCACACATGTTGTAGGGTGATAGCGAATGTGTCTTTCTCTCTCAGGTGGAGCATCCTATCACTGAGTGCATCACGGGACTGGATCTGGTGGAGCAGATGATCCGCATCGCAAAAGGCTATGAACTTCAGCACAAACAGACTGACATACCCATAAATGGCTGGGCCGTCGAGAGCAGAGTATATGCTGAGGTAAACCGACATTCACAACCAACGTATTGACTAATGATCTTAGTATTTTTGAGATCAGTCAAGGGATAATATTCCAAAATGACCAAAAAAAAAGAAAAAATCTAAATGAGTTCTTAGTGTACAAAATAAATATAATTATTTAATTTATTTTTAAAATGTTTTTTTTTTTTTTTGTCTTATGTAAACCTTTTAAATATACCCTCTCATTCAAATGTTAGAACAGTAATGATAATTTAAATAGCAAAACTCAATTACATTTATTAAAAGAGACAATAATGGTAAAAAAAAAATAAAAAATGGTACAAAAAATATATTTTTAAGCTGTTTTTAAAACCTATAATCAAATAAATAAAAATAAAATGTCTGTTTCCTCAAAAAAAGTAGCTGTTTCTAACATTGAGTCACTTGTGCATCTTAGGAATAAATTGCATGTTGAAATAGATTCACATTTATTTAACAATTATTTGAAGTTTAATTGTATTTCACAGAATTAGTTACATTTTTCTGTACTCGTCATGAACCTAATGCAGCCTTGGTTGGTCATTTTATTTAGCAATTTTACTGGTAGTTGGCTGTATAAAGAATTGTAGGGTATAATATCTCACAGTTGACTTAGTTTTGCCATCTTCAGTTACTAACCATAGTGTATTTCAACCACTAGTAAAAAGATAGAAGTGCACCATTTTTCCTGTTATAGTGGTGAAAACACATGATCTGGACATGTTATTGACAGATTTACCCACATATTTGTTTACAATCTTCAGTAGGTCCTGTCCTATTAAAGGATTTGTCGTCATGATGATGAATTACCCTGCCATAAAATGACATTGAATGCTTTAACCTTCAGCTGTAATGTTCATTTACGTTATGGTTAAAGAACAGATTAGTGAGGATGCATAGCGTTTTTACTCCTTCAACAGACCTGCTTAATCCTGGACTCACCTTAATCCATGTCTAACAACCTGTCTTTTGTGTTCTTAGGATTTTAGAGTCAGACTGAATAACACCTATTCAGATAATGAGAATATTGAATTCATCTATATTCAGTGAACCCAGCCCAGTGTGGTTTTTGTGTCTCATCTCAGAATGTAAAATCGTGCTGGCATGACCCAGTCTGGATTGCCAAGTGTTTATGCCTGACAAAAAGAAGAGAAATCAAGTAGGCCGTGTTAACCAAGCTTAACTGGGCCACTTGAACTTTGAGTTAAGACATGAACTTTAAAGACAGACAGAAGTCTTGTTTTCTCTGTTTTATTTTCCTTTCCATATCTCTCTATTTTTCAGGATCCATACAAATCATTTGGTCTCCCCTCTATTGGCCGGCTGTCGCTGTACCAGGA
The DNA here is from genome assembly GCA_034779775.1 of Enteromius afrohamiltoni. NCBI lineage: Eukaryota > Metazoa > Chordata > Actinopteri > Cypriniformes > Cyprinidae > Enteromius > Enteromius afrohamiltoni. Next base: position 4,197,746 of record JAUYWG010000031.1, read on the forward strand.
ACCACTCGACCTGCCCAATGTTAGTACGCCGACCTGTTTGGCCAGTTTTTTTTGTTTGTGTGTGAGTGTGTTTTGGGGAATAGGGACAGCTTGAAATGCAACCAGTAGTAAATATAGTAAAAATAATTAGTTTTAAATGTTAGCATGTGCATTTAAAAAGATAATGCCAGATAATTAAGCATCTTGGTATATTCTATTTATAAAACCATGAATGTGTTTGTGTATGAGATTCACACATCAATCAATAAATGAAGGACAGGAAGACTGTCCTCTTCAGTGAAAGATGGCTGGTTTCCGGGAGTTGCTCAGGACAGGATGAGCAACATGTTTTTATTTCAGAAACACGCACGCACAGACATGCACGGATGAGGTTTAAATGTCTAAAGAAAGCAAACATCACTGAGGATATTTACAAATTATTCTTTCAATTATGGGCAGGGCCAAAAAAAGATCACATTGTGTGATGTGTTCAGTGGTTATTTATAGTTTTGTGTTTTGGTGATATTTGCTTTTAAGATTTTTTTTTTGTTTTTGTTTTGAAAAATCTAATTGAATGCAGGGCACAAAGGAGACAATATGAAAATATACAATATTTTAGTATTTTTAATTAGTTTTAGACATACTGCTAAAGCTCTTTATGCAGGCCAGTTGAAGCTTTTGGGAATCAAATGTGTGATTGATCATTTTTATTTTGCCTTTCTCTTGAAGGTCCGAGTAGACAGTGGAATTCAAGAAGGAAGTGACATAAGTATCTACTACGATCCCATGATTTCAAAGGTAATGAAATAGTAATGTAAGACCATCTTAACTGTCTCATTTCATTTAAACTGTCCGACTAGTCCACTGATTTATCATTGTTGATACTGACTAGCTGGTCACATATGGTAAAACACGTGAAGAAGCTCTGAAGAAAATGGAAGAAGCACTTGATAATTATGTCATCAGAGGTACGAAACATAATTTACTTTTAAATGACTTTTCAAATGCACATTTCTTTCATTTCCAGTTTTCTTATTCGCACAGGTGTGACCCATAACATTCCTCTACTGAGAGAGATCATTGTTCACCCTCGGTTTGTGTCTGGTGATATCAGCACTAAGTTTCTCCCGGAGGTGTATCCTGATGGGTTCAAAGGTCACATGTTAACAGCAGGAGAGAGAAGGGAGCTGCTGGCTACGGCTGCGGCTCTTTATATAGCAGCAGAGCTCCGATCCCAGAAGTTTCTGGGAGATCTGAGGTGAGACACAGATGGGGCATCTGGATTACACACGACGACACCTACCAACACACTTGTCGTTTAGTTAAGCAGTAGTTCTCTGTGACCATTAGAGGAGTACAATAGTCAACATTTGAAGTGGATCTAAACCATTCATCGAAGTCCATCAATTTACTGAATATTTACTCACCCTCAGGCCATCCAAGATGTAATGAGTTTGTTTTGTTCTTAGGAACAGATTTGGAGAAATGTAATATTAATACACTTGTTCACCAATGGTCCTCTGGGTGCCGTCAGAATGAGAGTCTAAACAGCTGATTAAAAACATCACAAGTAATCCACTCCAGTCAATCAATTAACATGTGAAGGCATTGTAACTGGGCAAAAATTAGTCCATAATCCATTATAATGCTTCATCCCCAATGATAATACACTGAAAACAATCTTAATTATAATTGCTTGTGTGTTGTTTTTAGGAAACTTATGTTAGTAATTTTCCTACAGTGTTTTAAATGTTTTTGTTTTATACATTCTGCTGCTGAAAATAGGTAACTGTGGAGCTAGTTTACATAAACGTGGCACAATTGTGAGTATAACTAATGGTAGTCTTAGCAGCGTCAGAAGCAATCAGTAATATTTTGCACCATATGGCTTCATTTGTCAGCAAATGTGTTCATCACATTAGTTACATTGTAGCTGTGTAGTCAAGCAATTATTGCAAATGAAAACAAATGATTGGCTTTTTTTCAGGTTAGGATTTTTGAAGGAAACGATATATAACACAAATATAAATGGATTAGTGCTGTCAAACTATTAATTTCGCAAGTTTTTGTTTATATATGTGTACACTGTGTATATTCATGATGTATATGTTACCCTGGACCACAAAACCCGTCTTAAGTTGCTGGGGTATATTTGTAGCAATAGCCAAAATTGGTCAAAATTATAATTTTTTTTTCTTCCAAAAATCCTTAGGATAGTAGGTAAAGATCATGTTCCATGAAGGTAAATATATTAAAACTTAGTTTATGATTAGTAATATGCATTAATAAGATCTTCATTTGGACAACGTTAAAGGGGATTTTCTCAGGATTTAGATTTTTCTCTACAGTTTAGATTTTCATACAGTTGTATCAAATATTGCCCCATCTATCCAAATCATGCATTAATGGGAATTTATTTATTCAGTTTTCAGATCATTTATAAATCATAATTTCGAAAAATTTACACTTACGACTGGTTTTGTTGTCCAGGGTCACATACATAAATACAAACACATGCATGAATATATTAAAGAGAAATGTTTTATTTATTTATTTATTTACTTTCCAAAATATACTGTTTGCTGTATGTGTGTGTATTTATATACACAGTACACATACATATATAATGTAAACAAAACCTTGTATTTTGAAGGTTTGATTAATTGTGATTATTCGTTTGACAGCACTAAAATCGTGTTGGAGAAATGTTGGAAAATGTGAGAGAGGTGCTGGAAGTGCCAGCTGACAAAATCCTTATTGAAAAATCCTTATTTCCATCCAGCTCTTTCAGACACGGTTCCAGTCCAGTATTTCATTGTGTGTTTGTAAAAAAAAGAGCTCATTTTTCAGGGGCGCCATGTTCCAAATTTCTTCTTATATTTCTGTGTAAACCCCCCCTTTACTTTCCCAGGCATTAACACATTATACCAGGTTAAATACAAGGTTCAGACAATAACGTCCTAATGTACAAACAAACAGGAAATGCAGTAATCTGCTTACAATTGAAGCCCAGCAGGCAAGCGTACAGCACTCCGAATAAACGTTCCACTATCCATCTGCTTTCAAAGTATAATCACAAAACAGAGCTTGTATTTCATGTAACGGTCTTTTAATTGTAAATTAATTGGTTGTCGATGTACCCCTCGAACTCGGCCCGTGAAACAGTTGTAATTATTATTCATCTGAAAAAGGAGACAAATTTACACTTAAAAAAAGATACAGAGAGGCCATCTGTCTAAACATCTCTCCGGCTTCCCCCTCCACTGTCTCTTTCTTTTCTCTTTTTTATGTGTTTCAAAAGTTATTGGTGGGGGGTGGGCTTTCTCTTTGTAGTGAATGCAGCCCACCACAGTGGAAAAACACTGCATTCCTCCTAATAGATTTACTTTAGGTCTCCTAGCTGTCAGTCAAACAGCCGGTAACCAGGTGGCTTGTGTGTGTGCGGGTTGGGGTTTAATTCATCTTTGGAGAAAAGAAACTTTACAGCTAAAAATGGTGACAGAGTGATGTGTGATTGACTTAAATCGAGAGAAAGACAGTGTGTTTGAAGCGCCCATTATGACTAATGATAAACATTCTGCGTTTTTGTGTGTTCCAGGGTGTCCATTGTTCCTGCAGAGAGCAGGCTGTGGGAGTTGTGTGTGGAACTTGATAAAGGTGTTCACATGCTGGGTGTGTCTCGGTCTGGAAACAACTATACAGTGAGTGAAATTGTTGAAAATATTACGTCTTGTCACATCTCAGTAGGAGCTGTGTTGCAAGGCTTCATACATTAGCTCGTGTGAGTTCTGGCGTATAGTGTGTCTCAATCCAATTTCTTCTCTCGCTCTTCAATAATTTCCTGTCGTTTCTGTCAAAGCCCAAGAATAATAAAATAATTTTCATGTCCCATTACGTCATTATCCTAAACAAGGGATCAAGCTTTATTAGCTTTGACAGGTTCCACACAGTAAGTACACCATCTGGACCTAATATTTCCATTACAACCAGTGGATGTCTAAAAAAAAAAAAGAAAATTTGTAATGTTTTGTTTTTATATTTTGGTTATATTAGTATTATTTTACTTTATTTAATTTATAAATTAAATCTATTAATTTAATCTATTTTTCAAACCACTTATCTTGTTTATATTTGATCTCATTTAATTTATATAATAATTATCTAATTTATTTTATATTCTAATTTATATTCTAATTATTTTCTGTGGCTCACGTGGTTGACTTACAAAATTTTGTGATTTACAAAAAGCTTTCGCACAATTTCGCACAATTTCAACAAATATTGTCCTTATTAAGTCATAGCTCTATATCTATACTGCATATCTATTTGATTTCTTTGAGAAGGTATGTTCTCTGCTTCTGTTGTAGTACTCCCAGTGAGCGCTTCTGCTCCATCGTTAACGCCCATGTTTTTTGTGGTGGTATTTGCGTTGAAATCAATCCCTCGACTCTTGAGTCTAAATCACTTTAGGATCTGTGTGTCTTCCTCTTCTGTTACTGAAAGACCCTCACAGAGTGGCCGCTCTCACACTTTCCCTAAGACGTCACTCACTAACTGTGTGTTTAGACACCTGTGGCCCTTCAGTCAGGGATAAAAGGAGCCTCGGGGGTTCAGGGGCCTCACCTGATCTCTGTGGACCCCTCTCTTTCTCTTACAGCTGAGGCCTGGATGTGTGTTTCTCTCCCAGAACTGCACATCAAACTGGACCCCCTGCTCCAGAGAGGGCCCTGGAGGTTCCAGTGTCCCAGCATGCTTTGGGAATGTAACTGATTATTCAGAACTGTTGTTTAGACAAGTGTTTGAGGGTTGAGGGTAATCAGTTTGACCAGAGACACTGGTTTAAAGAAAAGACTAACATGAAACCCCCCACCTCCCCTAAGAGGCATCAGGTGGATTTGGGTGCAGAAACTACTGACTGACCTTACATGAGTTCAGAAACTTACATTTGATTTCTTTGTCTCACTGTTTCTTTCACACAGATCAGCTCAGGCTTTTTCCTTTCTCTCTCTCTCTCACACACACACATACAGAGTAATTCAATTATAACACGGACATTTGTTGCCCTCTGTCTAACTCCTACCGTGTGTGTGTTTGTTGGTTTAGGTGGAGATAGATGGAGAGAAGGTTGAAGTTACTGGAGAATGGAACTTGGCCTCAGCATTGCTGCCCATCACCATCAATGGCAAACACAGGACTCTCCAGGTTTACAAACATTCATATGCATATATAGGGAATAGTTGACTCTGGTCTGTTATTCAAAATGTTTGATGAATCACTGATAAGTAATGCACCTGATGTGGTAATATTTACACCACAGATGCAAGTTTTGTAACTGTTCAGCTGTCCAGATGCCACATAAGGGCCAGAGGTGATTCTGGCCCACCCAGATTGCCGATCGGTCCACTCAATCAATCAGAGCTGCCAGAATAAACAGGTGGTGTGGAAATAAATATGCAAATTAACCACATCTGTTGTGTGTGTATATAGTTTAGAAAGTGTATTTTTATAAATGTATTTATACAACATATATGTATGTGTAGATGTATACATCATTTTTTATTTAGTTTGATCAGTTCACAAGATATGCGACTGCTGTTTAAGGAGTGCAGTTTGCAGAATCATTTTTATGTTATCGCAAAGATTGCTGTTTATTGTCACATTTGTATAACTTAAATGCCAAGTGAATGGAGGTAGGCCTGTCGCATAACCATTATATTAGCTTAGGCACGCACAAGTGGAATGCAAAAAACATGTACATATACTGTGCGATATGTCTTTTGCAGCTTCTCGTACGTAACGTGGTATAGTCATGAGGTGCTAGTTCAAAATTTTTATAAACCCTTCTACAAAACAGTTTAATCTGCGCACAAGGCCTTGTTCAGGGATCTGACCACTAAATAGGGGTTGTGTTTTTAGCAATAGTGCGCACCCTTACTTTTTCAGAGAAAAGATGGAGAAATCTCCATAAGTGTTCTTTGTGCATTTGTCTCTTTTCTACTTGTAAGAAAATGTGTATTTACTATTTATTCAGGTTTTTAAAGGTATCTAATATTTTTTTAATTTCTTTTTAATCTAAGTATTTAAAAAAAAAATCATGTTTATTGTCAACTGAAAGGGTGTAGGCATTCTTGCATTATTATGCTGTTATATTATGTTATGTTATTATCGTGACAGGCTAAACAACCACTTATATGTAGCATTGGTAGTAAATCGATTACTCCCAGATTCTGCTCCTCCTTTCATATGTAGTCTCAGAAAGTTAGATTCTATTGAATTTTCTTGTTCTAAACGGACTTCTATCACATGTAGTACAGTGTGAATTATTCTACCTAATTAGTTTGACCCTATGTAACCTTGGAAAGCTTGATTTATTCTGGTGAAGTGTCTGAATGGTTCTTGTAAATGTCCAAAAAGATTTGAGCGTTTCGAGTCTCAATTTAGGATTTCATATAGTTTTTATTATACCATAATCCTTTACTCAGTTATTATATAACTATAATTTTGCTGGATCTAACATCTTTCAACTTGGAGATTATCTGGCCTCGCCACTGATCCAGAGTCAATAATTCAGCCTATTACGCATCTCTTTGGAGTATTTACTTCTGACTGGTCAACTGAATTAAATAATGAATTTATTGTCTCTGAATGCAGTGCCTGTTGCGGACAGCAGCTGGAGAAATCACCCTGCAGTATCTGGGCACTTCAGTAAGTCTTTAAACAAGCACCTCATAGTGGCATTCACTGTGTGTCTGTGGTTCTTAACTTGTTTTACTTCAAAACCCAGATTATAGAGATGAACCGGTGACATAGCACAATAGTAATGTGTCATATTAATCCAAATATTTGGTCTTCATAGAGTGTTCTGGTCTCATATGTTTCTGTTTGTAATCTCTGTAATTTATCCTCATCTTCATGTTGGTTTGTGTGAATTATTCCATAGCTGCTCTTTTAACCATACAAAAATGACCATAACCATAATAAAAAATATAGTTTTAATAAACATTTTAATTCAGTGAGAACAGAGAGTAGTGAACTGTAACAAAAACCTTGGATTTATTTCATATTACATTTAATTTATATGATATTATATAATAATAATAATATATTTATAATGAAGTCCTAGGTGTAGTTTTTGTTGTGAACGTGACTTAAGACCTCACCTCATGCTGGGTAATATATGGTATATAATGTGACTCGCAGGGCCGTGTATCCTGTCTTTACACTCGAGTCGATCTGCCAAACAGACTCTCACACTCTGTGCGGTCAAAGCAATGCACAGGTGTCTCAACCCAACTACAAATCAGCTCAAGCCGCCCCGTCTTTATTTACTCAAAGCCACCCAAACAATCAGCATCAACGTTTCAGCAGCTTAAACAAACAAACAAGGCTAAAAACACAGTAACTCTGTAAAAGAGGAAATGCCGGCTTCCAGGCTGCACACGCGTGTGCTTCGTGGGGGGTCTCTTCTTCAAAGATCTTCTGAGGGGGTTTGTTTCAAAGTTTCCCTGGGGTCACTGCTATTATGGGATGCCTTCCGCTCATTCTGTGTTAACAGGTCAGTGGGGCTGTGGTCGTCAGCGCTTGTCTGTTTCTCCGTCAGGTCCAGCAGAAACCAGAGTTTAATAGTTTTCAGAGTTTCCTCCTGTCAGAAAAGTTATATAGATGTTTCTTCTCAGGAATGCCACTCAGAAATGCTGTGAGACCATTAATAGGGTACCTCACGTAGCATACCGCCTTTGCTAACCTGTTTCATGCTAAGTAAAAAAACGTTAGTGAGTCGCAGAAACTGTACCATGCTTTTAATCTTATTATAAATAGTTAAATCTTAATCTTATAGGATGCATCCCCAAATTAGCATGTTGTCCATCCTAAATGGCACGCGAGATTAGTATTAGTGTGTCCCAATATTACGGTGCATTGAAAATTGTCAATTGTGCCAGGATGGTATGTTTCTGGTAGATTTTTTTTTTTTACGTGCATATTTGCATGCCTTATTGGCTAATTTCACCCACAGCCCCTTGCTCTAGAATGGAGCATGATTTTGTGACAGTTCGCTTTACATTTCAGTAGCCGGTTTATTAAAATATTCAGGTGCAGTTTCATTCCATGTTTTCTGCTGCACTTCTTATAAATGTGACTGGCTTGTAGGACACTTCCCGAACCTTGCAGATGAACACCTCAAACTGAGATTCATCCTTGAATTATTCCTGTCCAGCCATAATTTGTGTCAGTAGCAGAGTTGGCACTTTGAAATTCTTCACCGTTTTGAAGATTGTTTCTCTTTTGGGAGACTACTCCAAATACAGAGTATGGACTGATGGGTTTCTAAAGAAATGCTGCTTTTTGCTCATTAAAAAAAAAAAATTAAACTAGACTCACCAGTGTGCGAGGACTTCAGTGCACTCATTACTTTAGCAGTTGAGAAGTAGACATTCTTGCGATCTTCACATCATTATGCAGTGCAACTATGTTCAACTGTGCTGATAATAAGAATGTATCTCGAGTTCCAATTCAGTACAGAATGATTCCTTAAGAATTATGTAACTGTTTTGTTGACTGAAGTATTTAATACTGTAAATGGGGCTTTGCCATCACAGATTACAGTTAAGATTCTGTTTTAATTTTTTTTATGCGCCTTTTTCCTAAAATTGTTCTACTGGTAATATGTCATATGCTTTGGAAAGTAAAATGTTCAGCAAGAATGCATTTAAATGGTCAAAGTGGCAGAAATGATCAGAGTTTTTAACATTGATAATAGGAAATGCTTGTGCATCAAATCAGAGTGATTTCTGTAGGATCGCGTGACACAGACGACCAGAGTAAATTTAGCCTTGCATGGCAGCAATAAGTTACATTTTATATTGTATGTAACCCAGGACCACAAAACCAGCCATTAGTGTCAATTTTGTGTGTAATACTAATCAAAAGTTAAGTCTATACAGTTGTGTTCAAAATAATAGCAGTGTTTTTTTTAAATGTGAGTAAAGCTCAGGATTCTTCTAATATTTTTATTTCCATTTATTGGGAACGCTTCACATTATATTTTAGTTCATAACTTTAATTTTGTTGGTCTGGAACCAAGATGATTTTATACATTTTATATTCAAGTCCCCAGTTATGCTGTGGTGGTACTCTTAAACACATGCAGGCAGTCGCTAAATATATCAGTTGTGACTTCACCTTGTTCTTCAGAGATTTAGTGATTTGACCTCGGTCACAGAATCATCACCCTTCATTAGCCTATGTGACCTGACTTGAGCACAATGATGTAAGGCTTCCTTGGTTGAATTCCTGGAAAGCAGACATATTCCCTTCAGAGAACTACCCAGTGATTAATGAGCGAGCCACCTTTTCCTTTCTGCTAAAAATAGCTCAGAAATGACATCATCACTAATGTACAGGGGGGTCTTCACAATGACACGCTGGTTTGGAAGTGCCACTGAGGGTGAGAAACTTGCAGGGTTTGTTTACACGTTTAAGTTTGGTTCTGGATTTATTCCTGTTTACGTCTGGTTCACTTAGCATTTACTCTCTCATTTTTACCACAGAATCTAATTGGCCACAACCTGAATGGATTGCTTTTTTGATGTACGTTTTGCAACAGACCTGAATATCCGAAACACGGCTGTGTACTGGAATAAATGTTTTTGCTGGATGTGTGTACATATACGGGTATTTTTAGCAGCTTATAAACCACAAAGAGCTTAAAACGGGCTTTACACTAAGATATGTAAATAAGTTAACACAGTGCCAGAAGTGGGCAGAATTGCTGCACAGACAGCGAGGCCTGTACTGCACTCTAATGCTGAGAAGTAAATCGTTTTAGTTTGTTTACACTGCTGTTCAAAAGTTTGGGATCAGTCAGATTTTTAAGTTTATATTGTACTGTATTACTGATTTTTAAATAATGAATAGAGCCTTCGTACAGCCAAGTTTGTCTGGAAAATATGAGTGTCGATCTCGTTTCAGATGGTGATAGTGTCAGAATATTGACATTTTCTGAAACTTTGTATGCAATTTATGAAGCTTTTTCTAAGTGTTTGAGTTGCTGTGAAAATGGCCCTGGAGGTGTGACCCCCAGTGTACTCAAATATCCATCCAACAAGCCTCTCATCCGTCTATCCTGTAGTATCAGTGCCCTGTTCTTTATGTGGCTGTATTAATTAGCTCTTCATTTGCTCTGCAGGCTGTTATGAGCTAATGGCTCTCCATTAGTGTCTGTATGGAGAGCAGGGGGCGGATGCTCTTGGCGTACTGCTGCTGCTGTGAGAGGGGGGGAGAGGTTTTGTGTGTTTGCGTTGGTGATCATTAAATTGACAAAACTGCTTTTCATTCACTGAGCAGTGCGGAGGGCCAGGCTTCACTCGTCTGTTAATTGAATTAGACTGGGCACTAACAGAGCCTTTCATCTGTCTGAGAGACAGAGAAAAATAAACCGTTAGTTGCACAGCATGTGATTGGATACAGATTTGTGCTGCCATCTAAAGGTGAAGATAAGAAGCTGTGAAGAAAATCATGAGGTTTTGTATGGGTAAAATGCTAACTCAAACAGTTTCTTAGCCATTTGTTGTGAGCTGTGACATAAAAATGGGAAAAAGAAGAACAGGGAACTGGTGAAACGTGCACCAAGAACATGAAATGTTGGTGATACCATTCAAAAGTTTGGATTTTAATTTGTTTTGTTTTTTTTAAGAAATGTAATGCTTTTATTCAATCAATCAATCACTTTTATTTATATAGCGCTTTTAACAGTACAGATTGTAGCAACGCACTGAACATTATCAAATGTTCAGAGAACAGAGTGATGGTGATGTATAATGACAAAAATTAAACTATTTATTTATTTAAATGCAGAGATGGCCTCTGTAACTAGAAATTAGTTGCCCCCATTCAGCAAATACATGTCAAATGGATTAAATATCCAAAAACAATTATTTTAAATAAAATTATATTTTGAAATTTATATTCATCAAAATGAATATGCATTTTCAACATTAAACAGTAAATCAGCGTGTTCGAGTGATTTCTAAAGGATCATTTGAAAATAAAGACCGGAGAAATGGCTACTGAAAATACAGCTTTGCATCACAGAATTAAATTACATTTTGCAGCATATTTACATCGAAAATTGTTGTTTTAAATTGTAACAATATTTCACAACATAACTGCTTTTACTGTATTTTGATTGTAGTGTATTGGTTGTTTTTGTTACCGTTTCTGTATTTTACTGTATTCTTTTCTGAAAATTCCAAATTTTTAACGTCTATTAATGAAAAGATGCAGTTACAGCATCTAGTGTTGGGGCCTAATGGGGTCATTATGACCAAATAAACCATCACACTGATGCTAGACACATACTAGCTCAGTAGTTTTAAACATATAACATATAAGAATGGCTGATGAGTCTGGAAAAAGTCATGTTTCAGAAGATGAATTGCTCTTGTGGATATATAAAAAAATTGTAGTAGGTAGTTAAGCCAAGATGATTAAATATGCATCCGCACAATGCATGGGTACATTCTGCAGCATTTTTAAAAAAACATCTGAAAGCCCTGCAAGAAAGTAATTTTCCATAATTTGTTTGGATGCGCAATCTTCCAAGGCTTCTGTGATTATTATTTAAATGAGCGTGCGGGGCTGTTATTAAATTATCATTGATCTTGGTCTGAATAAGTTATAATGTATACTAGACATTATACTGTACTGTATATTGTACTGTAATCTAAAAGAAAAAATGTGTGAAATGTGTTCGTGTGCGAGTGTGATGGAAGTCTTTGGGAGTGTCTTATCATTCCTTTTGGTTGTTTGTATCATTGTTCTTTCTCTATCTGTGTAACCATTTCTCTGTTTCATGTGTTCAGTTTAAGCTGCGTGTGCTCAGTAAACTGGCAGCATCTCTCAGCAAGCACATGCCAGAGAAGGTTCCAGAAGACACCAGTAGTATCCTCCGTTCTCCCATGCCAGGATCTGTGGTGGCTGTGTCCGTTAAACCAGGAGATAATGTAAGTCACTTCCTGCAAATACACTGCACAATCAATAGAACTATATTTCCAATTTAAGTTTAGGATTCACATTTAAGTGATTCTTCAGAGGCCTCTGAATAATAATTTTCAGAAGTTGACAGTAGTCAAATCCAAGGGATGAAAGAGGATAGATTAATGTTAGCAATAAACATAGTAAGTAGATGTTAGCTTGTGTTGGTTGTAAATGAAAATGCTGTCGTCATTTACTCATCAAGAACATATTGCTGATGTATCATTTTAATAGTTATCTGATAAATTTTGTTTGAAGAAAAATACTGAATAAAAATGCAGCACTTGGACAGTAAAATGTCCCTTTTATTTTGGTTAAAAAAAGAGATCAGAATAACCCACTGGACTGGAGTATAAAGCACTAGATGGCACACAAATATGTATGGACTGAAAGTTTGAGGTTTCCACTGAAATCTGCATGGACAATTATATATACTCTGGGGTTTTTTTACAACTTAAAGGGATAGTTTACCCAAAAATGAAAAATCTCTTATTAAAGTGTCCCTATTATGCTACTAACCCATAAAGGTTTCTAATATTGTTTTATAAGTCTCTTAAAACAGGTTTACATGCATGCAAGGTCAAAAAACACTAGTTTTCTCCAAAATTAAATCTATTTTTGCCCTATTTCTAAATGATTTGTAAACGACTCGCGTGAAGCAGTTCGAAGATTCAGTCTGTCTAAACCCCGCCTTTCCATGAGTCCTCACTGCTGTGATTGGTCAAACGGCGCAGTCCTTTATGATTTGTCTACCGTTACAGCGGTCCACAGAGCTTGTAAAAAACAATACTTTCTGACTTTACTAGAGGTGCTTTCAGAGAGAATACGTCAACTACTGTAGTTAGCAAGGACTACCGGGGAAAGTGTTGTGAATCGGGCACACCTCTACATTGTGAACTTCAGCACTGTATAATGCACAACACTGCGTTAAACATTGTTTATCATTACTTAAACTAATAAGTCAGACAGACAGTCAAGCTGCGTCAATCACAATGTTTAGACTACATTAGGCTCACAGCTGAACAACAGAACTACAAAAACGCAAGTTAGCCGGTCACCAAGACATGTGCAGGGTTGTGGCACAACATCACATACACAAATATGTATTTTGAAAAATACGTATCGCTAGAAAATACAATCATTAATTATTAATCATACTTAGAGGTAGAAGTTCAGAGGAGCAAGCCGGTCCATGTAAACTGGGCTCTGATCCTTCTTTTAAGACCAAGCGTTTGGTGAATATCGCGTTGTACTCCAAGATTGGAAAAGCCGTCATCAGTTAAATGAGGCGAACACAACAAGAAAACATGAATGTTAACCACTCATTCTTTGTAGATTCATCTTTCAGAAGGGCACATAAAACAAATTTAAAGGAGTTCAACCGTAATGTTATGAAGCTACGAGAATACATTTTGTTCAAAGAAAAAGTTGTTTTTGTGCACAAAAAGTATTCTCATTGTTTCTTAAAATTAAAGTTGAACCACTGATGTTTCACACAGATTATTTTAGCGACGTCCTGATTATCTTTCTGGGCCTTGAACATGGTAACTGCTATCTATGCATGGAAAGAAAGCTCTTGGATTTCTTTCAAAACCATAATTTGTGTTCTAATTCTAGGCATTTTCCAACAGGCCACTTTGTGCAGTTGCTTAAGTGGGTGTTATGTGCTGCCATTGTATAAAATTCACCCAACCAGGTGTTCATTAACTGATCTCCTTTTGTGTTTCACAGAACAAAGAAAGTCATACAGGTTTAAAATGGTGTTTAAACGAGGGCAGAATTTTGTTTCGAATGAACTATTGCTTTAAATAAGGTGATTTGCATTAGGACGACATCATTTGCAAAGCTGACAGTGCACTTCAGTACGACAAAATGTATTTTTGTGTGTGTGTGTGTGTGTGTGTGTGTGTGTGTGTGTGTGTGTGTGTGTGTGTGTGTGTGTGTGT